>CM040817.1:53277402-53554902 GCA_022828995.1 Vimba vimba | reverse complement strand
CTCCATCAAATGGAGTATACGTGTTCGACTGTACGCATACACTAGCTTACTCGTAAAAAATTAAGTATTCTTTGGGCTTAACATGACAACAATGTACTAAAAAATGGAAAAGTTTTTCCTTTGTGTTATTCGCTTACAAAACGGTCCCCGTTCACATGGATCCGCGGAATAACGACTTAATATGCTGCATTATTCATGCCAGGCCAGTAGTTGGCGATAAAAAAACACTTTGCATTGATAGACTGAACATGTGCATGATCTCAGTCTTTTTACAAATTGGCGTTTTTGTAGTTTGCACAGAGATGATAATGGTATTGTTTTCAAAAACTTGTTGAAACCCATTTTAAGGCCAAATGAACGGCCAAAACGCATACAAAGTTTTCCAGTTTTAGTTCAAAACGGTGTTGTGTAAACGGACCAATGATTTATTTAATAATTAATGACCTCTGCATCATTGATTCTGTTGTTGAACTGAATTGAATCAACACTGAACTAAATTCAGCTGAATGGCAACACTATTGTCGTCTGTAGAGCTGCTTTATAGATGAATGAACTGATGAACTTTCCAAGATTGACACTGTTATTGAACTGAACTTAATCAACACTGAACTAAATCGATCTGAATAATGAAATTAGTGTTTTCTGTTCAAAGCTGAAATTGAATTTGTTCCATAATTGTTTAATTTTACCAACATTAACACTGTTGTTTAAACTGCTTTGAAACAATCTGGACTTTATAAAGCGCAATGTGACTTGACTCTTTCAAAACCATCAGGCAAATATGATGTGGGAGTTTCAATCTGCCAACATCATGATGTCACATACACGAATGAGACTGTCGATTCCTGTGGCGGGCAGCAGATGTTGTTTTCAACCAATCACTAAATGTACAGGTGGGCGTGCGGTCATTGGGGTCTGACTACAGTGACCCAAGTTTCACCATCCCAAGTCATGTAATGACCATCTAACTACACAATATTATGTTGCTAGCATGTGGCAATACTTTCTCAATTTTTGCAGTTGTAATCAGCCTGTTGACAGAGGTTTTACTCACAGGGCTACTATAGACAGTGGAAAATGCGTAGGTCATGTAATGGCAGGGTATTCTAGGGACACCAAAGGTCAGAGGATCTGAGGCAGGTTACACACAATGACACAATAAAGCTAAAATTAGGCGTAAGATTCTCCCCATCACTTCAACATTGTAGAAATGTAGATGTAGAAATGTGTCAAGAGATAAAGATTCTGCAATACAGTTTATGCGGCGGTCATTCCTATAGTTTGGTGGATTTTGGACTGAGCAGGTTTGTTAAAAACAATGTTACAAAACACACAAAATGTGTACCAAAAAAAATTCTGAAAATGCTCAAGTATAACCTAATAATTCAGATAAAATATTTTATAGAAATATATGGTATTTTCCACCCTGTTACATGACATATTTACAATGCAAAGACTAACAGGGTGGATGTTTTAAGCTATAATGATGTCCATTACTATAGCTAGAAAAGAACAACATGCTAGCTAGCAGATGATTAACATTAAGGAGTAATTTCAATCGATTTATAGAAATCAATGTACAAATCAATAAATAAACGTTTTCATGTCCAGTCTAAATTGACACAACAGGGTGGACATGTTTTATGCTATCCGGTAAGCCTTTTAAAAAATGAGGGAAAGAGGGAAAGGTTTATGACTAACACTTACTTTGTTCTTGGAGTTGCTTTCCCTCTAAGGAAATTATGTCACTTTTGCCAAGTCATGTGATTTAGGTTAAGATTTTAAAGGGCAAATAGCACCAATGTAACAGGGTGGACTGTTTGGGGGACATAAACTAATTTAATGGTTTTACTTTTTTTTAAAATATATATATGCATAAATTGCATCATATGCAATCAATTGTATTTTATGTAAAAGAGAATAAGTAAATAAATAACCTAATACTCAAAATTGATCATTTAGAAATACATATGTGACATTTAATTCAAAGTGAAGTTGAGAAAACATATTAGGGGACATGATAATTTGTTGAGTAATTCAAAATATATGTATTTATTTAATTATTCTTAGGTACTAAACATTATGATTTTTTTGGTTAATGGGGTACAACTATGCAATATATAATATGTAGAGTGGGATGTGTCCCAAACAAGTCAGGATTTAGCAGAACTTGTTATTAAGGGAAGTGATGCATTTATTTTTTGTTGCCAAGTAATATCACACCTCGATGTATTATTATACAGAATTTAACAGGTGTGTGTTAAATTGTTTTATAATGACTTGTGAAAAGTGAATCATCCAATCAGAGTCTAACATCAGAATTTCATATTATTTGTATGATTTTGAGTCTTTTGTTTTAATCACATATTATATAATGTGAGACAAGTCATTCATTTATGAATAATCTCTTCAGGGTTTTTTTTTTGCTCATGAAGCCAAAAAAAAGAGAGAGAAAATAATCAAATGAGAGATGAAATACCTTTCATTTCTACAGTATTTAATTCACTGGACTATATTGCCAGAAAAACAGCAACTACATTGTGATTTATACCGTTACAATGATATATCTGCTACAATACTTAAGATCTACCACCCATTTCTGGTCCTTTTTACACCAGTAAGTAGTGAGTAATATCAATGAACATGTAATTACTATAGGGATAGTGTTAGGGTTTGGTTTACAGTTAGTTGCTTGTAATTATACATAATTTACTGTTACTACAGTAAGTACATGTAAGGTGTAACAAGAAAACTGTTAAATAAAAGTTATCATCCGCATTGATAATTGAGAATATTAAGCAAATGAAACAGAGCGGATGAAACTATCAAGATAAAAAATAAAGACGGAAAACATGACAGGCCCTGTAGTGCCATTTGGGAGCATGTTGTTATTCCCACTGATATAGCCTTATCATATTAATTAAAGCATATACATAAGCAATTTTAATATTCTGACTTCTGAGGTATTACATCAACATTAGTTGCTCTGAACACTAGAATTATCAAAAGTGTATGACATCTAATTCAGTTCTTCTGATATAATTTTCTAAACTTCAGATACAATGAAAGCCTTTTCTACATATGTATAAAACATGAAATAATAATAAAGGCAACAAACAAGCCCAATAACTTTTAAAAAAAAAGTTTTTCTTTTACATTTCTAATTAACACAGACTGCAATCTAAATGAAAAGTAGGCCTAATACCCCCTTTTTTAAACTTTATTTGTATTAAACATAGTTGTTTCTGCATAGATTAGCAACGACATTTTAGAGAATGAAATATGTTGTCAGATGCTGTCTCATGTCACACACACAGACATGCTATTGCTACCATACGCACACGACAGAGAGTGTATTAGTGTAATCCAGACATGGCTATGGATATGAAATAGTTAATGCATGGAATCTTACCGACATCCGCATTGCAATACGCTTGCTGAGGATGTTCAGGAGAGCAGCTGCAGGCTTCAGTCAACTCGGATCCGCTCAGGAATAACAGCAGAAGGCCAACGACAACACTCATCTTCACGACTGACTGCGACAAACGCGTGGATTTACTGAAACAAGCTGCGTCCAGAGACTTCAGAAAGGCTCAGATGAGAAGCTGACAGGAGTGAGAGGACTAACCTGAGGACAGTCTGAATGCTTATTCGCTCTCTCCCTGTGAATGGCCCTGCTTTATATTCCTCTCTTGAGCTCCGCCCACTTCTTGTCTGACTTCAAATCACTTTTTACTTTTTGCCCTGACTTAGTCATCATGTACTCATTTAAGTGTTTAAGTGTCTCTTACTGATATTTTGTCTTCTTTTTTTCTTTTTTTTTACTTTAGTAGATTACAGTATGAGTAATATTTTAAGGACAGTCTATTGCAGAAACGGTGTTGGGCAATGCTCTGACGTTTAGTTTGCCCTTGTCCTCACAGTGACCACTGGCTTCCCTGTTTTAAACCAATGTTTAATGCGTAGTACAAGTGTTCACTTTTAAACAGTGTGTAACACATTCTAAAAGGTTAATATTTTCAGCATTATAGGTCATCGAAAGGGGCACGAGAAATATCCTAAAACTAAAAAGGTTTAATAACACCAATTGTATGTGTTGAATAAGGAATTTACAGTCATACCACAATGTATTCAGACACCTTCAACATTTCTCACATTATCAGAGTTTATTCGCTATAGTTTAGAAAATGGTACTAAAATTTGACTCAGAATCAGTTGATATTTCACTGGTTTTGTCCGTCCTTCTGTTAGACTGTCTCTCAGATGAATTATGTTGAATATCTGTCAGCTGTTAAATTTAACTACACAATTAGATAATACCAGTTTAGGTTGAACGATTACCAAGCGATGCTTCATTTTGTTCAGTCTGTGTGTAAAAAGAGCATTAGCAATTAAAGAAAAAACACTTCAGCAAAACATAGTCAGGTCAAAGTGTCTGAATCATTTTTGGTCCCAAATTTATATAAATGTTACTGTTTTTGAGTATAATATGTCACAGTTTACTTTATTTTGCTCTCCTCACTTACGTAAATGAACAATAGTGTCCTGCACACACTTTTTGGTTTGACTGTAAATGTAACTTGTCAGTAGGCTATAGTTTCCCTGTGCGTGTCAAGATATCAATCTTACATTTTAAGTTTGTACACAGAACGGGGTGTACATCACAGAGATGTCTTGATGTCTGCACTTACATCTGCAAGTTGTATTTTTTAGAGTGTTTGCTCATCTGCAATATGTCTCTAGTCTAAGATGTTTTGTGGCAGATGTTAAATAGACATTTGGAAAATGTCTTTAAGGTGTTTATGACTTAGAATATATATCTAAAAGTGCTTTTTCATATAGATGTTTATGAGATGTTTGTACAATACTGATGTTTTCCAGATTAAGGGATCTATAGCAGACATCTTAGAGACGCGTCTGTGCTGGATATCATCTTGCCCTTGGTTGACACACACATGCCCGTTTGACATTGAGATAAACTGTGTGTCACACAAGTGCATTTGATCATGGCGCAAAGGAGAATTTTGGATTTTGTGTCCATCCATCAGAATTTCCCAGCTTCCCATATTAAGGGTCACCTAGGCTACGTTACAATAGCTATCTGTCTGTCATCATATGGTGTGACGTGGGAAGAAACGTGCTCCGTCTCTTTGTCACTTCTCGCTGATTTTTTTTTATCTGCTGAATCGTCTTTTTTCAATGCATGCGTCATTTTTAAGATGTGTTACCGTTATTGCAACAAGATATTCTCTACGCCTCTGTGTTTGAAATGGTAAGTTTGAATTCTTAATGTTCTTAACAAGGAAAGAAGAACCAAAAGTGTATGTAGAGAATTTCCTGCATTTAAGATACAATGAAAGCCTTTTCTACACATGTATAAAACATGAAATGTAATAAAGGCACTAAACAACCCTAATAAAATTCCAGCAATAAGTCACTTAATAAAAAAAAAGTTTGTATTTAAAATACTATATGATAGACTGTTTCTACTGATTCATCTTTTTTAAATGTATGTGTAATTTTTAAGATGTGTTGCTGTTATTGCAACAATATATTCTCTACGCCAAATAGTAAGTCTGAATTCTTAATTTTCTCAAGAAGAAAAAGGCCTTCAATATGTAAAGATTTTATTAGTGTAATTTAATCTAATGAGAGAAATAATGCACCAATTTATAAGTGGAACACCAGTGTGTTGTCTATCATGATATATAGATTGTGCAGTTTCTTTAAGTAAAGAGAATTAAGTAATTAAGGAACTCAAAGCAGGTGGAAGTAGATTAAGGAAGTCCATCTTGCATTATTCTCTGTTGAAATCGCAAGTGTGATCCAGATTCAGGGAAACTCTTCTGCATCACTACTCAACCCTCCACCCACTCCTTACTTTCTCTCTCTCTTCTGGACTCTCTTCATAGTAGAGATGAAGCGTGCCTTAGCAAACACCACAAATAAATATGGTAAATGTGGTGCTTCCAGACAAATGAAGAAATCAGACATATCTCTGCATGATTTACTACTTCAAGCTAGATGTCGACTGTAGATAGATGGATCCTCTCCTGAAATGAGGGGAATTTTCAAAAGAGTAATTCTGTGTCATTTTTCCTCAAGGCTAATCTCCCATGCCACAGAATGTGTTCTTGTGGTCCACCCCTGCTTTATTAGTGTGAGAAGCCATTGTGTCATGGTTTTAAGACTCTTTCATTACTTGTACATCATAACAAATGTCTGTACAGGGTTCCATTGAACAGAACTGTATAGTTTTTATGATTTTGGTGGCTGCTCAGTTACGCTGTGCAGTAAAACTGTCATTGCTCATTCTCATAAGTGGGTATTTTGACTGGCATACCAGATTTAAAACTTGTCCACACCTGTTACATGTATTCTGTAATGGTTTCGTTTTCACTGTGTTCAGTCTTCTCCTGCGTTTTGTCTGAGTTCCCCCCTCCTTATATCTATGTTCCTGTCAGGAATCTGGGTGACGTTTTCCTTGCCATGTTTGTGCTTTCTGGGATTCAAAGAGAAAGTGCATTTCATGACAGCCTCTCAATTCAGTCACCATGAAATCAAAATTTATTTTGATGATAAATGGTTCATCTGTGCACATTTAAAAACAAATAACTTGTAATCTTTAATCGAAAGATTAAATGACGTAATTTACAACATTCAAGTATCGTCAAGTTATGTTTACCACAAATTTTACTGATAAAATGAAAAACCCCATAGGAAAATCTTGAGGGAACCACTGGCGAATCAGTCTTCTGGGTTTTGACGTCATCCTTGCACCACTCTATTCCCCATAAAGTCCCGCCCTACATTTTTTTTCTTGTTCCAGAAGTTGTTTCACTCGGATATGTCACTGTCGGGAAGAAAAGACTATTCTAACCTCTGCAGTCCTAATATAGTCTGTCTGTCTGTGATTAAAAAAATGGTGGGGCCTACACTCAAGTTCAAGTACAAGTTCAGCTCTGCACAAGATGCTGAAAAAAAGCAGTGATGAAGTTATAAACAGAATGTTATACACTGTAAAAAAAAAATCCTAATTTTACAGAAAATAACTGTGATTTAAAAAAAAAAAAAAAATAATAATAATAAAAAAATAACTGTGATTGTTTGACGATCATTTTCTTTCATTTTAAATTGTACTCAAAACACTGTAAAATTACAAATAATATCTGTAAAATAAAAATTCAGCTGTTATTTTAGGTATTGTGACATTAATGACAAATTCCAGTAATTCACTTTTTTTTTTTACAGAAAATTGATTGTATTTTTCATACAGTATTTTTTCTGTTTTCTTAAATTACATAAAAATGTGTGTAAAATTACAAATCTGTAATTAAACAGTAACAAAACAGTTAAATGATAAAATGGTCAAATGACTGTCAGCCCCCCAAAAAACTGTAAAACATCCTAAATTAAATATACTGAAAAACACTGTTATTTTACAGGTATTTCCTGAATAATCACAATCAAATACCTTCATTGTAAAAAAAAAAATCGTAAAAAAAGGGTCAAATGACTGCAGCTGCGGCTGCCAAACAAAAACCCTAAAATTAAAGTAAAATATGCTAATTTAAATAAAGTGTAAAAACTTTAAAAGAAATTTGATGTCACCATGATTGAGATCAGTGTCTGCTTTAGTTGGGCTCATGACCCTTGAGTTTATAACTTTAGTTTTTCTCTGGCTGCTTTAACTGTATATTTGATACACATTCGTTATAACAATAAATGCAAGAGAAAATATCAGATGATCTTGGTCATTAATTGATGATGTTATAGTCATCATATGATGATCTGATTCACTGATATGATTCTCTGAATATATTAGCTGAGGTTACATAATATATAGATGGAATTTAGCTTTATACAAATTCTATGATTAATGTCATAATTTCTCACATGACCCTTGGCATCAGTATTATAACAATCTGAAATTTAAAAAATATATATTTTATACAGAAAAAGTTTTGAGCTGGTTCATTTTTTTAATTTTTTTTTAGTCGTATAGAGACATCAAGAATCAACACATGAATCTCAACAATGGTGACAACCAACAAAGCCTTTTTGTGACTTTATAGTAGTTCAGTTTTTTTTTCATCGTCACCATTGTTGCGATTCATACGCTGATTCTTGATGTCTGAGTGAGTCTATATAATCCTGTCAACACATTTTCTGTAGAATGACTTCATAAAATCTGAGTATTACAGCACTGCAGGATCTTCTGTAGCAGTTTTGGCATGCAAAAATTAACTAATATTTAACGACTTAATCAGATATTACATTTCAGGTGGTATTAATAAAGCAGGACACTACATGACTATTATCATTAAAAAGTGACCAACATCATCTGATCTGAGTTTCTCTTGGAGTCCTGCAATAACTAATATGCATCAGAGACACAGTGAAAGCAGCCAGAAAAACATTAAAGTTAAAAGCTAAAAGGTCAAGAGCCCAACTAAAGCAAACACTGATCTCCATCATGGTGACATCAAACTTTATTCTTTTCAATAAAACTTCAACTTCTAAACCTCTGTTAATTCTCAATAAGAATGTTAGTATGAAATAAATAAAGTCTGGATTGTAATAAGTGAAGATGCTGAGATCCTGAGAGATCTGGTAGTGTTTAATGTTCTGTTGGGGTTTAAAGTGTTTCTGTATGGTGTGTTTCGTGTGTCACCGTTGTGTTGAAGAGTAGAGCCTGAGCTTCAGTCCAGATTGAGCAGAGAAACACTGATGATATGCTGCATGTTGCTTTATTTAACAGACAGTAACTGTGTAGCTGCATCTTCCTCACAGCAAGTCATGCACGTGATTCACTGCATGTTTTTCAGTAAAAAATCTGAAAAAAATGTGAATTAACTGTGTTTCTGTTAAAAAAAGATTAATGAAAATTTCTGTAAAAGTATTTTGCACTTATTTAAATTAGGATATTTTACATTAATTTTACGGTTTTTGTATGGCAGCCGCAGCTGACAGTCATTGACCGTTTTTTTTAAGATTTTATTTTTTACAGTGTAATGTGTTGGTGTGGATGCAAATATCATTATAGTTATCTTTATAGTTATGGTTCTCAGTGTGAATAGGCCTTTACACCCATACTCCTTATGACACTGATGACCTCAAAAGTCTTATCTGTAAGACAAAAGGTATTTAATCTAGATTTTCCACCAAAATGTGAATGATCCATGCAAAATTCGCCTCCACTAGGATGTTGTGGTTTGTTTCCAGGACGTTATTATTCAGCAACTAGGGAATTGTTTGGTGGTTGCCCTGTCTACAGTCTGTGGTCTCTCGCTATAGCCCAAAAATGCCTACAATTTGAGGTATTATTCATGTCCGTCGAATAAATATGGGATGAGTTACACTCCAAAGTTGATGGGGTTTTTCAGATCCTCAGCCCTAAGTATGAGCAAAAGTAATAGAGATATTGCACTTGTTTTTACACAATACCACTAATGATGGTCTCAATGGGTCATACAGGAATTAGTCTCAGCCTCAGACATCACGCCCACCAACCGTTGGTTAAACGATGCATAAGGTACACAAAATGGGAAACACTTCAGGAGTTTCAAAGTTGCGATCTGATTTATTGACCTCTACAGGATGGCCGGGAGAAGTGTGTGTCGCGTTCTTTAACAGTCCGCCTAGAAACAAAGCAATCGTGAAGCCAAACCCCCTCATGGAAGAAGAAAGCCATTGTGTTTACAGCTGTGACAATGAGTGCTTACCAGGATCAACTTCATTTCATTTCATTTTGTATTTATTTGGATGGGACAGTGCATATTAATGAACGTACAATAGAAGTTGACGTAAATACGCCGGATTTAGCACAATGCTAATTTCCATCTGTAGTCCCAGACATAAATACACTGGAAATCCAGAGTTCTCGCGAGAGCACAAGTTGAATTTACACAGTGAGTTACTCTGGCGTTGAGTAATGATGCTCATTAAATATGCCCTTGTATCCGAGCTGCACCAATCACATCGGGTTATTTGATATAGGCGGGCCAGAGGCGAGCTAAACAGATGACGACAGCGCTGTGACGTCAAAGTCATTAGTAAACATTGCAAGATGGCTATGGATGAACACCAGTTGTTTGAAACGGCTTTGGCCGCTACAATGAACGAGTTAGACTTGGCTTTTTATCTAAAAGAGGAAAAGAAGATGGCTCTCGAAACGTTCCTTTGCAAGAAGGGCGTTTTTGCTGTTTTGCCGACCGGATACGGAAAGTCTCTAATCTTCCAGTTAGCTCTGCTGGTAGCGTATGGGGCTTGTTGTGATTGGTCGTAGTGTTATCCAATTGCGTGCAGTGAGATTTTCAAATGCATGCTTGGTGCCGCCCCTCGAGCTGGACGATTTTCATTAGTCAATGCCAGACCATTAATCTTTCAGATTTAGGTCTGGATTTCCATAGGAAATGGAAGACTATGTCTGGAAGACATAGAAGAAAAAAAAACATACATAACAACTAATATAGACATATAGAGCTAAAAAACATTAAAAGTACCTATACTATATAAAGTACTTATTATAATAATTATTTAAGGTGCGTAAATGCCTGTGCATAGACATCCCAAAGTGCTTGTTATAAATATATGAATCTACCTATCTGTCTACCTATAGAAATCTACCTTCTTACCTAATGTTCACAGTTTTGACTGTTATTTAGCCATCTTTTAGGCTGTTTCTTAAATGAATCAAAAGTGGGGCTACCTCTAATTTCCGTAGGCATACTGTTCCAGTTTGTGCAGCCTTTAATAGAGAGGACGTTTTGTGCAAAATTAGACTTTCTAAATTGTACTTCACAATCCACCCCCCCGAGTAATTGACCTAGTACTAGTCTCGCTATTTCTCTTTTTGATAAAAATCCCCCAGGGGTGGTGGGGCCATTCCATTCATTGATCTATATATGAGACAGCTACTTTTAAATACTTGAAGATTTTCAAAACTTAGGAGTTGATACTTCTCTAGAATTGAACAAAGGTGAAACGACTGTGATTTCCTATCAAATACCTTAACTGCTTTTTTTGTAGAGTTGATCAATGGGTTTTAGTGCAGTGACACCAGCAAATGACCAGACTGTGAAGCAGTGTTCAATGTGAGAAAAAAATCATACAATGGAGATAGGATTTAGCAGCCTCTGTTGTAATGAAAGACCTGATTTGTTTGTAATTTTGTAAATTAAATTTTATAGCATTGGTTACCTTTTTTATGTGCTTTGTGAAAGTGAGGTTCAAATCTAGTATAACCCCAAGGTAGTTAAACTGGGCTACCAACGCCAATTCCTCACCTCCCAAAAACACAGAAGATCTACTTCTTGTTGGTGGTTTTCCAGTGGGCGTCTTACAGTCAAATTTTATAGTATTTGGCTTCACAGGTTCTTTTTTTTTGTAAACATCTTAACAACGGTCTTTTTGGTATTAAGAATGAGACAAATTTGATTTAACCAGTTTTGAACTTTGGTTAGTGCATTTGTGAGGTTTGTAGCTTTTATCTTTGCATCTTTACCATGCGTCATCCGCAAACATCTGTACATTAAGCTCCGGACAGACAGCTGGAAGATCATTAATGTACACTGAGAATAATAGAGGCCCTGCAGAACTCCGACATGATTGCTTAGGAAAGGGGATTTGACACCATCTATATTAACACATTGTGTTCTATTTGATGAGTATGATTGCAACTAAATGCTGGATTTTCAAAAGTATGTGAAGTTTGCAGTGCCATTGATGCAGTAAACTTGCACAACATTCTTGAATGAATAATTTATTATATGCACCACCGTCCTGTTATCGTATTGGCACATCGACTTTACATTCTCATGCCCTTAAACATGACGCAGAACAAAACTAACTGTGTTTGGTGGCTTTACATGTCAGTCAGACGTCCACTGGGCGGTCCTCAGCCAAAGAAAGCTGTGATGGAGTCCAGACCTTCTGCCGTCAGTCTGAAGGTCTGGCTGTGCAAGATTATACTGGAATAAACACCATAAACCTACGTAAACCACTGTGTTGAGGGCTATGGAGACTCCTTAAGACGCCCATAAGCTTTTAGGGTTAAATGCCTATAGACTGTGGCATGTGGGGGCGTAGAGCATAATAGGTTCAAGCTGACCACTTATTCTTCCACTGAAGCTGCCCACATCTGGTTTGCTTCCTGCGGAGACTACAAAAGACCTTACTGGTGACATTCAAGTCATAAATAGTGTAGATACACAGTGAAATATATACAAGGGAGAGTACTTGTTATGACTCACAGGAAAGGAAATTAGTGAAAGGCCTGTCCAGAAATTAGGAGAGTAGTGAGTAATGTGTGGAATATGAGCCGGTTTGCTGTATGTGTCAAGATCAACATCCCTTACATCACTGTTCACCGCAGTCCCTCGGCTCTCTGTAATCGACATCAGAAATTTCCACTATTTCTTTAGTTCTTTCTGTCTTAAACAAGTGAAATGGACTTTATATTATATTCATTTTTTATTTCGCATTTTCGTTTATTTTTTCCTGTCCGCTGCCTTTCATTTCACAGTTCAGGATAGTTTCTAGTAGGGGTGTAACGGTATACAGAAGTCACGGTTCGGTACATACCTCGGTTTTGGGGTCACATTTCGATACGAGCTGGGTACATTTACATGCCTCAGATTCCGGTTTTCTAAAAATTAAGGAATTGTTGATTTGTTTCTCTATTTGATGGACTGACCAATGCTGCACAAATGCAATGGCTGTTGTTTTCAAACATATTGGTTTGAATAACATGTTGCGCGTAGCCTACGCTGTCATTTTCTTTGCGTGTGAGAGTTCATTAACATGTAGTGACAATGGCGGATGCATAAAGTTCAATATTATGCTTTTTCAAGAAATCACGGAAAGATGAGCGAGAAGGAGAATATGTGCCATCTACATCTGAGCCTACTTCACCTTTCCACGAGGAGACGGCGAGTGAACCTGATTATAACAGCGGAAACAACTTAAAATACTCAATATGTCATTTATTGTCACACAGTTACAAGTAAGATTTCGTTTTCCTGTTGTGGCGGTTAGCAAACAGCAATGAAACCTTGAGCGCCCCCTTCTGGATTGGAGTGTGGATTGCCTGTTCAAGTACAAGTCCACCCGAATGTGTCTGAGTCCGAGTCCAAGTCCAAGTCCAAGTCCAAGTACCCCAACTCTATTGCTGGTTACTACATATTTTGCACACTTCTGTTATTTTACAGTTTTGACTCTATTATTCTAAAATGTGTGAAAAAGTATTAATAAGTAGGTGTTTTTTTGACTGATGATATTAAGGAATTACGCAAGGATGATACATTTGAAAAAAATGCACTGCTCACAGTCTGACATAAGATTACGTTTCCCAATGAATAAACAGTGAAAAAACAAAATAAACAGTGACTTCTACTGAAGAATGGTTCCCCTTGTATGGAAGATTTCATTCTTACTTGTCTAAGACCCCTGAGAAAAGTGTGGGCTTCAAAGAAACAAGGATGGACAAAAAGGAAATGACGCACTCAAGATTAAATGAGCAGAAATCCATGCCTGAATTCCTCATGGCACGCCACAGCCTGAGGAGAAAAACAGAGATTTCTACATCTGAGGTCAGCGTTACGCCCCAGCCCCTTGCCCAAACAGCTCATCTCTGTCTGATGTGGCAAGGACCGGTTTTTTTCTTTAAGGTCCCCACCTGACTTTAGGGCTCTGGGATTCCAGGATATTCCAGGAATTCTTGCTCATATTTTCCCATTACTGGAACAATTTAAATATTAAACATAAAGTAAATTAAGAACACATAACATACTGAACATGCTATTTAAAGCAAATGATATAACTGTGTTGTATTGTTTTATTGTTGTAATTAATGTAGCCTGACAATGAGGTAAGCTGTAGAAAAGTTGTTACATATGAAGGACATTCTTCTTTATCCTTCTGTAAGAGTATTTTTATGCATTTTTTTTTTCACTTCAGATGGCAGGTTAATGCTGTTATGTGATTTACCAGTACTGCATATCAAAAATTATGTAAATGAGTTTCTGTCAGGATCACTATCGTCAAATATGATTGACAATTAGCATATATTGGTGGTATGGTTCTGTTCTGGGCAAGAACTCCCTGCGCATCCATGCAGTCTAGCATGGATAAGAGCAGGGAGAGCAGCATTAACCCCCCTTAGGGTAAACAGAACAGAACCAACATGAATGTATTGCAGATATTATTAATTAATAAAGACTTTAATGTACAACATAATTCGAGAATTTATTCTTATTCAAAGGGAAATCAGAATGCCAAATCCTGACTGACGAGCTTGACTAACGTGACCTGCCACAACTGACGCTACGCTTAATAAATATTAGATTGGATCTGAATAATTAAACAAGACACTTTTCAGTAACACTTTAGAATACTGTTCCTTCATTAATGAATAACTACACAGGAACAAATGAGTAATGCACTATTAACATTGTAGTAACTACTATTAACTAACAAGAAACTAAGATTAACGAATTAGTAAGTAATAGCGCTCAGTCGAATGTGGTAGTTCATTATTAGCTAATCAATAACTACTGTTTTTCATACCTCACTGAAGACTACTAAGAACTATACGGGTTCATAATTAATATTAATAATGCATAATATATAATAAGGTAATGGTAACTCATTAGTAATTAATCAAGTGTTACTACATCCTTCTAAAGGAACTACTAATTATTTGGATCAGTATTCTAAAGTGAAAAACATGATAAATACCTAATATTGACTGAAGTCATTGTAAGTTTTAAGGCTTTTGTAAGGTTTTTGATAGTAATGAATCAAGTGTTACTACATCATTCTAAAGGAACTACTAATTATTTGGATCAGTATCTAAAGTGAAGATCATGGGAACACACTAGTAATGACTGAAGTGTTACCAAATCCATTGGAAGGAATTACTATTCAAAATCTTACAAAAGCCTTAAAAGCTTACAATGACTTCAGTCAATATTATTATAAATTATCATGTTTTTCACTTTAGAATACTGATCCAAATAATTAGTAGTTCCTTTAGAATGAAGTAGTAATACATGAGTCATTACTAGTGGGTTACCATTACCTTTTATTATAAATTATGCATTATTCATGTTAATTATGAACCTGTAGATAGTAGTTCTCTGGGAGGTATGAAAAAAATAGTAGTTATTGATTAGCTAATAATGAACTACTACATTCATCTGAGCGCTATTACTTACTAATTTGTTAATCAGAGTTTCTTGTTAGTTAATAGTAGTTACTAGAATGTTAATAATGCGTTACTCGTTTGTTCCTGTGTAATTCTTCATTAATGAAGGAACAGTATTCTAAAGTGTTACCCACTTTTCTTATATTAGGATAATTTGAACTACCGGTATTTGTTCAAACCAACACCACCGTTACTCAAATTTTCTATTGTATAAATGTTTTATATTTTGTTTCTGCAAATTGCATTGTTTTTTAAATATTACGCAAAATAACTATAATGGCGCAACATTAGAGAACAACTGAAGCGTCATATGAAATCCCTGATGAGAGAAGTGATACTAACTCAGACGTGTTGTTGGTGATGCTGTTATAGTGAACTTAGTGAACCAGGCTTATTACAGGATCATGCACTATTCAAAATTCAGTTTAAGACAAATTTGTCTTTGGCCTAATAATTACGTCTTTGAAAGTTTATAAATTGATTAATTGATACATTGAAGATTACTCTTCTGAATTGAAAAGCACAGTTATCAAATTCAGATTTTTGCCCAGGCCCAGTGTCATTACCATACAACACTGACAACACTAACACCATCCGGGTCAGCAAAGAACCTGGGAGTTGTGCTGTTTAGCATAACTTTGCAAATCACATTTCTATTCCCAGTTATGCAGATAGATGTGTGCTTTATAACACAGTTGTCATCTCAATGCCTGACTACTGAAATACTTTGTTTGCCAGGCTTTTTACATGCTTATGTCAGTGGTACTTATTGAATCTGAAATAAATGTTGTAAGTCTGCGTTCAGTGCTGCCAACTCTGATTAAGCAGCACCATGTGATACAAGGCACACAATCATATTTCACATTCACTACATACACTCATGGCAAAATGACCATTAAAGCATTCACTACTCTGTCTAAGGCAACAGAAGGGGAAAAAGAAACCCTTTATACTAGATGTGGCTACTTTTAAATGCCATCATTGGTTAAAGATTACTTTTGGCCATGATTTATATTTTACTATATAAAATATTGCTCTGGGACAAGGGTAGAACGATAAAATATGTAAATAAAAGACTTATCAAAGAAAATATCACAAATAAATAATGAATATATGGTAAAAAAAATAAAAATCTTCCATGTAAGTATTACTTTTTTATAAAAAATAATCCCCTGGTACATAAATGACGTTATTCTGCACATAGTGAGCTGATAAAGTATAGCTGTGACTGGTTATTTCATTCTCCAAATGAAGAACATAGCAGTATCTTATTCAAAGACCAAAAGCGCCCTCAACAAGGAAAGAACAGAATTGTGCAACTGTGATGCGAGTGTGAATGTATAATGTCACTGATGTGAGACGTCTCATTGTATTTCAGCAGACTGCATGGTAAGACACAGTACAAGTTCTAACACAATAACTAGTTACTTAATCTATTTCTCAGACCAGCCTCATCAAAACAATATGAGTCATTATAATGGTAACACTTTTGTTTTTAATGTCTCAACAAAAGCTCTTTTGAATCTAAACGTGTATTCATATTTCCTCTAAAAAATTTGTCATGGTGTACTCTACATCCTTCATGTCTAACATTTAATTATCTAAACGTGTATTCATATTTCCTCTACAAAATGTGTCATGGTGTACTCTACATCCTTCATGTCTAACATTTAATTATAATAACTATGTGTCCTGCTACGGGAAATCTGCTTGCTTAGTCACAAGACCAGTAAAACACATGTGATGCTGCTCATCTGTTAACTACAGTAAACTAGTCCAGACCTGACTTCTATCAGACATGTTTACAAGAGTTGTATCGGTATTTTTATGATCAGAGGGAATATGTTTACGGTAAATTCCTTTATTGAGTTTGATATCAAATATATTTTAACGGCTTTCTTACTACCTAGCCAACATTTCCGTGTAGGCTCCACGTGGGTTTGTGATGGGCTGTCACTTGCATGGGCAACTCAAATGGGGCCCATAGAAATGTGTCCATTGGCTCCACACGGGCATGTTAGCCCATAGGGGCACATGATGTGTCCATAGTGGGTTCTAATAGGGGCCATTTAGATGTTCATTATATGGGCTCACTTGGGTCACAAATGGGTGTTAATAATAGGGCCGAGGTGAGCTGCACACAAAAACCATATGGGACCCACACTCAAAAAAATGAACTAGGAAGGTTGTGCACTTTACATAATATATTTATATTTAGTTTACTTATAATAATTGTGTTTGTTGACTTGAAATGTTTTTTTCTATTAAGGTCCACGTAATTATGTCTCAACTTAACAGTACAAAATCCTAACGTGTTGTCTAAACACAAACCATTTATGTTAAGTAAAAAATTCTTACATCCAGAGGGTGGCAGTATAGTGCGACGCCAACTGCCATTTTGCCCTAACTTAATTTGATTGTGTTCAATCTGCTTAATATGTAAAATTTAAGGTTACTTAATCCGTTTGTGTTGGATTACATTAATGATTTGTGTTGCATTAACTGAAACTGGGCAGTGCTTGTTAGTTCCCAGCATGCTTTGCATATGGTTGAATTAAGAGAGAATAAATGTTAAAATTAAGTGTTATTTTATGTTTTTTTTGAGAAAATGAGAAAAGGGGAAGACTTGATAGTGTGTAATTGTGTGTAATGTTCAATTACATTGGAATTATTAGAACCATTTAAATTACAGTGGGTTACCATTTTGGAGACGTGTGGAGCATTTTGTTTGGCTGTTGACTGATTCAGTTACTTTTAACTGCTTTGGTTTAAGGATAATGTAAATCTTAGTATTTAAGATGCTAATATGTGCTACTGCTAGCAAATAACTAGCTGTAGTCTATCAATTTAATTCTGTGTCACTAAAATAAATGAATTATTAATAGATAATGAAAATAACAATCACATAAGTTGGATTCAAATTAAGTAAATTAGTTGGTCCAAAACATTGCAAATTAGTTGGGCTGACAAATGTTGACATCAAATTAAGCTGTGTCCAACCATAGTAAATAAGTTGAATCAACCTTAATAAATTAAGTTGACCCAACGTAAGTACATTAAATTGGAATAACAGAATTGCATAATGCTGAAATAAAGCAAGTTAATCATGTGGAAATCATTTCCATGATTTTTTTATGTTCATTCAAAGAGTTATTTTTTTTTTGGGTGCACAAATGGCCCGATTATATGTTTTATATATGTTTTTTTGGGATGTTTTCCATTTTCACCATCCAGAGATGTGTAGAATTCACGAATCATGTTCATCAATGAGGTAATGAATAATTTTTTTTTTTAAATACACGCAGCATTTAGTGGACACTCATCTTTCTGAAAAAAAAAAAAAGTTCCATATAAAAGCAAAAAAAAAATTTCTTTGTATTTGTTTATAACTACTACACTAAGAAGACATAATTCTTCTTCTGGGGTAGAAGAGTGGTCTTCATTGTTCAAAGTAACAAAATATCATACTTTATGATGTTAGTTTTAATAAATAAAAATTATTTAAAAATCAAGGAAATTTCTCAGGGATTTATTTCTTTTTGCTGTATTGAAAACTCACCGAACCGTGACACCACTGTGTCGTATCGAACTGAACCGTGAATTTTGTGAACCGCTACATCCCTATATATATATATCCGTAGCCGCAGACCAATCAGAGTGCCTGTGTTGACACCTGTCCACCGTCTAAAGTGCCTACAGTGGGCATGTGAGCATCAGAACTGGACCTTGGAGCAGTGGAAGAGGATTGCCTGGTTTGATGAGCCCGTATTATTTTACATCACATGGACAGCCGTGTACATGTGTTACCTTGGAGGTGGTACCAGGATGGACTGTGGGATGACATGCAATGTTCTGCTGGGAAACCGTGGTTCCGGACATTCATGTGGACTTGAATTTGAGACGTGCCACCTAACTAAACATTGTTACAGACCAGGTACAACTCTTTAGGGCACTGGTGTTCCCTCGTGGAAAGTGGCCTCTTTCAGCTGGATAATGCCCCCTACCACACTGAACACTTTGTTCAGGAAGGATTTGAGGAACATGATAAAGAGTTTAAGGTGTTGCCCTGGCCTCCAAGTTCTCCATATCTCAATCCATTTGAGCATCTGTGGGATATGCTGGATGACAATTTTGATCCATGGCGGCTCTTCCTCGCAACCTAGAGGACTTGAAGGAATTGCTGCTAATGTCTTGGTGCCAGAGACCACGGGACACTTTCATGGGTCTGTCGAGTCCATGCCTCGGTGGGTTGGTGCTGTTTTGGTAACACGCAGAGGACATATTAGGCAGGAAATCATAATGTTTTGGCTCATAAAGATGATTGAGCTTAATTGGATTTACCACTTTACCAGCTTATGATACCAGCTAACCAACAGTATAACAGGATATAATAAGAAAACTGCAAAAAAAAATTATGAACATATTTTTATTTATTTTTATTTTTTATTATGCATCTTTAAACAATCAAACATTATTAATGTCTAACAATAATCATTACATGAAATAATCAAAATGGTTAAATGAAAACCCTTCACTTATTTTTAAAATGATCATAAACTGACAGTGAACATTATAAATGAAGATTAATGATTAATTTGAAGATCAATTTGATTGATTTTAGTAAACAGAGCCAAACTAAAACAGTGGCAGAAAATGACCTGATGTCAACAGTGCGCAATCAGATATACTCTGGACGCACAACGAATCTAAAACTGTAGTCATCAGGACAGGGGTTAGGCAGACCCATACTGCTGTTATCTGGAATCACTGCCATGTCATTTTTGAAGTCTTGGACATGAAAGACATTGTTTTGATTCTTACAGGTGAGAATCAATCTGTTGCTGAAGCGAATGGTGTCAGTGTAACTGTACTGATTGCCATTTGCGAGGAGCCTTGCAACAGGAACAGAATTACATGAAACACCGTAGTTAGAGCATTCCTGAACACTAAGAAAAACCTGGGCTTGCCACTGGACCGTGTTCTCTTTGTAAAGAGCACTAGGGTGTGCAGGAGTGGAGAAGGTTTGGATTCTGTTATTTTGGCCATAGTTGTAGTAATAGTACGGGGAATTGTTGGTTGTGTCATTGATAAATACACTCCACTCATCAGAAGTGTAGATTCTGGGCAGATAATCATTACTCATGTTATCCATTTTATTCCTGATCTTAGAGAAAGGCAGAGCATTGAACTGAAAACCTCTGAGCAGACCAGTTAGGTACAGTTTCTCATGATTCTGATGGAGAACACTTGAGGAAAACTGCATTTCATACAGTTTATCCACTGGGATCAAGAGGAAGCGGATGTGATTCAGGAGGCTGGCCTGTTGTTCTGAACTAATTTTATCACTTTTGTCTTGGATCCATCTCTCCAGAGCTTCAAGAAGAAAAGCTTCATCCTCCACAACCAGGTCTGAGCGCTGCAGCAGAGCGTCCATCATGTGAAAGGAGATGGTGCTCCACAGCGGAGAGCTTATGAGGAACTCACAGTTCCAGGAGAGATACTGAAGGACATTCTCCTGCAGAACAAGGTCACCTGTGCGGGCGCCATACTCGTACATTGATAGCTGTGTCCGGAAGGTGTTGTCTTCAGGAATGAGTGAAGTGAAGAGCCTGCCAACTTCCTCCATAAGCGTCTTCACTCCAAAGATAAATGACAGATGATGGAGACATTGAGCCGAGGTGATGGAAATATCAATTTCACGTGTGTACAAATACCTGAGAAAAAACAGATATTATTAGTTTCTATGTACTGTGTCATTAGTGCTAAAAGGGGTCATCCTCAGAAAATTGTGTAATTTGGGCCAAAAAATAAAGGATTCACGATTTGTATTATTTTGTTGAAAAGGTTACTGCAAAATTTACAAAATCTTATTTTCCCACCTCTTCCAACATAGGGCAACATATCTCCACCTGTGATCAAATATGGGGCTTTCAGTAGACCAACTAAAAATTTACAGCCAGGTCCGACCCTAATATTTACAGGGCCAAGGAGAATTTTTTTTATGGATGCCTCCACATCCCCCAGAACTAAATGAGCTATTTATTGTTGCTATACCTAATGCTAAAGTACTATTATTTCAACCTTGTCATAGTAAGATTATAATTTATATAAATTGTCACAGTCAACAAAAAGAAGAAAAAAAAATACTCAAAAAAAACAAACAAATCAAATCAATAATCCATTAAATTTTCTTTCGAAATTATATTGTTTTGCTTAGGTGGATGGAACCATTATTTTCACTGATTTATCACTGACTGTAAGGCCGCTTTGAAACAATCTGTATTATATAAAGTGCTAAATAAATAAAGGTGATATGACTTGATTTGACTTGAGAGAAAGGGCCCAATTAGGTATCAGCCTCCCCGCCGAATGAAGAAGCAGGGGAGTAAAAATTTCAGGGGGAGTAAGATTTCCATACAACACCAGCAACAGCGTGTGGAACTGGCAAGTGGTTGTAGCTGGTGGATACAATATAGCTGTGTAAATCTTAAAAACAGTCTATCTAAAGGTTTGAATACACTACATGGAAAAAGTCTCAGGTTACGATTGTAATCCTTGTTCCCTGAGAAGGGAACAAGAAGCTTTACAAGGGTTACAAGGATGCTTTGGGAACGTCTCTGCGTGATTGTGTCTGAAGCACGTGTGTGAACTCAGTCCATTGGCATGACGGAGCATCACAGGCGGGGTGACTTCAGGAGCAGGAAGCTATAAACCGCACCCAGCTTCTAATAGGCTGAAGCAAGTAGATCACAGAGACACTGGGAGTATGGCAGAAAAACGCAACGTCTCGTTCACTTTTCAGGAAACAAGGGTTACAGTCGTAACCTGAGACGTTCCCTTTTGTTCCGCACCATGAAGTGAAAACCCTCCACTTCAATGCATATAATTTTCTTGTGGAGGGATATCTGGAGTGAAGTATGGTCTCAATAACCTCAGTTGAGAGACCTGAGTCTATGAGTTGGTCCCCCTCAGAGGCCAAACCCACAGGTTCCATAAGTCTGGGCGGGGGTGAAGAATCGTGCCTCCTGCCTGAGACAGAAGTTCCCTCCGGACCGGAATCTCCAAGGGAGAGTTGTCGAGGAGGAACACTGGGTCTGAGAACCACCCTTTGTTTGGCCAGTACAGACTTTTACAGTCTGAGCGGACCCTCTCCAGAACTCCGGGAAACAGAGCAATCAGAGGAAAAGCGCAAACATCCTGAGACGCAAGCAGATCCACTTCCGCTTGGCCATACACTCCTCATATGAGCTCCACCACCTCTGGGTGAAGTCTCCATTCCCCGGGCCTCAGTCCCTGTCTCGACAGGATGTCTGCTCCTAAGTTTTGGTACCCTGGAATGTACATCTAATGGTACATCTGTCATGAACATGACGCAATGACAATGAGCTCCTAACACGGGACCTTGGGACAAGAACCAAGGCTTCCTCCATATACCAAGGTGTGGAGACACCTGCACGTAACCTTGATAATGTGGAGTGGGTTCCCCCTAGGGGGAAAACCCCTTGGAACTGACTCAGATGCACTGACGCAAAGTCAGTGCTTTCCTTGTGAGAAGGAATAGGCACCATATAATGAGGTGGGAACCACTTACAATTCTCTTTACGGTCTCGTAAACACGAGATCGTGCCACTAGATTCTTTATTGCATAAGACTTTCTTCTCTTGAGAACAAGAGTCAACAGGGGCAGAGCTAAAACTATACGATAGTGCATTCCTGTACACGTCGGGAAATGTTATGAATGAATAAATGCTCCCTTTATGTGCATGCTCCTCATAAGCAGGGAATCATTTAAAGTCATTCCAAACACAACAAACTCACAGGGAACCATGTACCTCTTTGCTAGGAGATGCAGGACAAATGAAAACAATAGGTGTTCTAAAATCGGCTCAAAATATCAACCATGTTAGATCTCCTCCGATTGGATGGAATCATAGTCTGAATCTGAAATCTGAAAATCAGAGTATGATGCTAATGATTCTTGGATAAAGTGGTTTTCCTCATAGCGTAAGCTACTGACAAATAAATCAGCTTGCCATCAAGCAGTAATAACTTTCGTAAATACCTTTTATTTCTAAGGTGTGGCTTATTTTTTTTTAGATCCACAACCTTAAATATTCCAGTTTATCCCATTCTTTGTCTAAACACAATAGGCCACCAAATACACCATTCCAGAGAATCACACAGAATAGACTGAGAAAAAAAAGTGTGGTCTTCTGAAACTTACCTGAAAAAAGTAGGGACATGACGATGGCACGCCTGGCTGACATCCACTGTGAGATTTCTGGACTCATTTGTTATGTTTAGTTCTGGATAAATCATGAGGATCATACTGTGGGCACAAATAGTCAACTCTGCCTCTTCAATGAGGTCTTGTACATTAATGCTGAAATCACAACCAAATCCACTGTCAAACAGAAGACCAAGATCATCAGACAAACCCAGACTGTTATCCACAGAGAACTGACGATCGCTGGTTATGTTTGTACCTGCAAAGAAAATGTATAAAACATTAAAATGTTCCTCAAGTTCCTGAATCTGATAAAAAGCTGTGGTTAAAGCATGTAAAAAATGATAAAAAATTTCTGTGGAAAATGTCTAAGTTACAAATTTAAACCCCGTTCCCTGAAGGAGGGAATTGAGACGTTACGTCAGACGTGAACTGACAAATTGGGATCTCAGTGTAAACAAAACAAGCCAATGGACATTGGCGAGCAAATCTTGCCTCGCGAATCACGCCCCGCAAAGCGGCATGAATGGAAGCGCGCTGCAAGTTTTCCACAGAGGAGCCAGGACGGTGTGTTTCAGCCATTCAGCGTTGGTACAGCAATTGTGGCGACGGGACATGACGTCTCCGTTCCCTCCTTCATGGAATGTGGGTTATATTAGTAACCTAGGCATTCCCTATTAGTCAGTCATGTTCGATATTACATCCAGACTTTAATGCAGAGAGAGTGTCCATCACTGTTGTTTCTTCTGACACTGGGAAAGTGTGCCTATTATCACATCCTGCCCGTAGGGAGATTACACATATGGACTGACCGTTAGGGCAGTGCTACATATCTCTTTAGAGATATGGATAGGAAGGTCTCTTTGGTAGATCCAGCCTAGCTAAGTAAATAATGGCAGAGATGGCTCTGCCAAGGGAAAGATGTGAGCTTGCCAACAGGGAAGCTGTTCCATGAAAGAATACACATGTGAGATCACCCGTAGGGGAATCGCAAAACATGGGCACCTAGTCTAACACAGGGGCTGACCTTCTGGGCATACATACAAGTGCTAAACCTAGTATCAGACTCCTCCGTCAAGACACAGAGCGGGACCCCCCAATTACTAGCTTCTCAGTACATGCTAGGACACAGGCTCTACATGGAGATTGTAAAACTTTCTCAAATGTTTGGGGTGTCGACCAGCTCGCAGCTGTCTGTCAGTGAGGCCCCGTGCACCAATGCCCAGGAGGAGGCAATGCTCTGAGTGGAGTGTGTCATCACCCGAAGGGGGGGGCATGGCTAGTCTTGAGCCTGATACCCCAAGACTATGGCATCCACTATCCAGTGGGGCAACCTCTGCTTTGAGACAGCCTTTCCCTTCTGCTGGCATTCTTAACAGACAAAGAGCTGGTTTGAGGTCCTGAAGCTCTGTGTGCAGTCCACATACAAAGGCAATGAACGAACATGGTTCATTAAGATGAAAAGCATGACTCTGACCAGACATTTATGGGGTCCTCTCGGTAAGAAGAACACCAATCAACGAACAGACTCCACTTCAAAGCGTAAGCATGCCTCGTAGAAGGGGCTCAAGCTGAAGTGATCGTGTCTAACACTTCTGGGGTAGCCACCTATGTCCTCTGCATCCTATCCAGATACCACCCATGGAGGTTCCAGAGGTCTGGACGCGGGTCCCATAAAGTGCTCCATGTCTGAGAAAGCAGGTCCTTCCTCAGAGGAATTCACCAGGGAGGGGCTGTCACGAGGAGCACCAGTTCTGGGAACCTCCTCCCTGACCTTGCACAGTGTCTGTGCAAGAAGGCTCACTGGGGGAAACGCATACTTGCGTGTAGGCCCCGAGGCCAGCTGTGTGCCAGCGCATCCTTGCCAAGGGTCCCCAAGTCAGGGAGTAAAATAACTGGCTGTGGGATGTGTCCAGAGAGGCAAACAGGTCTACCTGTGCGGCTCCGAAGCGTCTCCAGATCAGCTGGACTGCCTGGGACTGGAGTCTCCATTCTTTTGGGAGCATGGGCTGTTGTGGGAGTTCGTCGGCTGCACAATTGAGCTTGCCTGGAATGTGAATGGTGCAAACCGACTTCAGATGCTTCTGACTCCAGACATGCAACGGGAGTGTAGACTAACCTCATGGTTGATGTACACAACAAGTGTTACCTCTGCAAACTTCGTGAAGACCCGAGGCAACAGTGACAGCCCGAAGGAGAGGACCTTGTACTGACATACCCATCCCTCGAACGCAAAGCGTAGAAGTTGTCTGTGTCAAGGGAGAATCAAAGCATGAATGTACACGTCCTTCAGGTTGATCGCTGAAAACCAATCTTGGGGACAAATGCATTCGAAGATGCATATCTGCATTGACATCTTGAACGGGAGCTTGTGAAGGGCCTGATTCAAGACACACAGGTCCTAGATTGGCTACAATGAAGTATGGGCTGTAAAACCCTGTCTTCATATCAAATGGAGGGACCGGCTCTATCGCGCCTTTCGCTAGTAGGACTGCGATCTCTGCACGCAGGACAGAAGCATCCTTGTCTACCACTGAGGTGAACCAGATGCCGCTGAACTTGAGAGGACACCGGCCGAACTGAATTGCATAGCTGATTCTGATAGTCCTAATGAGCCCCTCTCGCTGGGAAGCGTTATCCAGGCTTCCAGACGGCGTACAAGCAGGGTCAGAGGGACTATCGACGTACCCACAATGGGGCAGCGTGGTGAAGCACAGGGGCCCGACCTGGAAGGCACAGTGTCCTGGAGTGGGGACAGAGTATTCTGTGGCTTCACTGGCTTCCCTGGCTTCACAAGGCAGGGGGTGCGTGAGAAGGCATCAGGAGAGATCAGGCGAGAACCCAATTCGTCAGTTTACCTCTCACGTAACGTCAAACATTACTGACTGAAGAGTCTGAAGAGCTGTAATTTTGGTAAAATCTAGCAGATGTCTAACCAGTATCGCAGGTCACTCCAGCATCCTCTCCATGTGTGCAGTCAGTAACACCCCAGCCCTTGAAGCAGCATTCAGACAGTAAGCTCTCTGAGCCTCCACAATTCATGTCATCCAGCCAGACTGGACCAGAGCCTTAAAAGTAAAATAGAACAAATATAAGACTATTGTTGTTATCACAATGTGTATCAATCAAATTATCTTCCTCATGTTGCACCATACCTTCACCATATTGTCCTCCAGGCGTAACTGAGATTGCTCCAGGAAAACCCATCTGACGACACACCACTTGTGCTTCAGCCAGGTCCCATCCGTCATCACAAACTGTTCCCCACTGTCCATCATGATAGATCTCCACACGACCAGATGAAGGCAGACCTCCCACAAGCCTCACTCTGCCCTCTCGCTTAGGCTTTGACTGCTCATCTGCCACAAGCAATACATGTATATATTATATACACTGCCAAGCCAAAAAAACTGGATCATTATTATGTTGATTATCATCATTATTAAGATTATTATGTTTCTACCATTTTATATGTTTGGGAACAGTTCTTCTAACCCCAATTGCCCAGACAGCAACATAGTATCAGCCCAGATCCAGCCCACATCTGCCCACACCTGGGCAGACACTATGTTGCTGTCTGGGTGATGGAGTGTGTAGCTTTTCATTTCTTAAACAAACATTTAGGAACACACCTATTTGGCATACCGTCTGTTTTATTTACCTGACTAACCCTCAAAATCTGTGTGCCTAACTGCGCAACGCACTGAACAGCGTGAAGAGAATGCATAAGCTACATTGTAGCGAAGCGCAGAGCACAATCGATTTCCTGGGTAGACTATGAAATAACATTTTGAAAAATAAAGCCAGAGATAAAGAGTAATTTTATATTTACTGCTATCTATCACCATCATAAATTAATTAAGCCAAATACCTAAATTGTTTTCTATCATATTAAATTTGTAGGCCGATGACATCTTTAAATTTAAATTCTTAAATTTAGTCAATAAAATTTGAGTTTGAAACTTTAGGCTGTTTCAAACAAAAGCATCTTGTGCTGCATAGGTGGCATAGAAAGAGCATCTGAATTTGCTTTTAAATGTATTTACACAATTTAATGCTGCTCAAAGAGGTCATTAAATGCCTTTTAACAGCAACTGCAAATGCATAATGCAATTTGATTAATTTTATGTTTTAAAGATAACGTTTTGAAACAGAAATATGAAATAAAATACAAGATGAAACAATTAGGAAATATCGATTTCATCTAAGGCGGTGGCTGGGCTTCAGTTATTCTGCTCACTATCATCAAGTGTCTTCAATAATCGAACAATCAACCATCATTTAATCATTTAAGTACCTATTTAATTGATTCAGTGTTACTGGTTGCTCCCATATAACACTAGGTGGTGTTAAAACAAAGCGTCTCGCTGCAGCCTGCGGTGGACATCCAACCTGGCCCACATCTAGTGTGACCGCAGAAGCTACGCCCATGTCCAAATACGGAACATTCTCATTGGCCTGTTTTTTTCCAAACCAGTTCAGTGGAAACTCTGCCCTGCAGCTGATTCTTAAGATGTATAGGTCATGTCAATCACAGTACTGATTGCCTACACCAAACACTGAAACGTCCGTCACTGTAACATTAAGCCTAAAAAACCCTGTTAATCTAGAACCTATACTGAAACTCACCTAATGTGAGTTGGATGTTCACCACAGGATGCCCTACTTCGTTAATTTAACACTGGGGACCGATGACTCAATACTTTGAGTAGCATAAACATAATTCAATTGAGTGAATGTAACTCATGAAAACATTGTAAACATATTGTCACATATTTTTTCAATACATGAAAAGCGGCAATTGCTTATGTATTATTCAATATTGTAATATGAAGAGTTCAGATGCAAAAGCCTCTAAGTGCCATCTGAAATTTTCTTCTAGAATGATCATTTTTATCAAGCTCATATATTTAAATTCAATAATTTCACTTAAATGGCAATGAAGATTACCTATATTGTCATTTAAGTGAAATTACTGAACTTAAATATTCCAGCTTGATAAAAATGATCATTCTAGAAGAAAATTTCAGATGGCACTTAGAGGCTTTTGCATCTGAACTCTTCATATATTAACACAATATATTATTATGTACATTTTTCAATTCATTAAAACAATTTAATTTATCTCTTTCCATAAGGGCAATGCAATTACCTTTGATTTTATTGAAATTTAAAAAATTAAAATAAAATAAAAATCAACATTGATTGCGGGTGCAAAAGTCATGGTGATTCAATGCAATTGCAATGATGCATTAACATTGTTTTAATGGTTGCTTGCTACCTGGGTATTTTGTATACATATACTGTATTTATATAAATCGTTCATGAAAATGTGCTCAGAAAGCCCAGAACAAACAAAACAGAGCAATTTGTAAAATTAATAAGAAGACTATATAAAGGACAATATAGGCTGCTTTGCATACCCAATAATTATACAAGATAAATTCTTATATTTATAAATTCTTATATTTGTAAAGTATTTGTAAATTCTTATATGCCGTTTTTGTCTAATATTTATACAGAAAATACAAATGATTACGGTATGAAGGTCATATTGTAATTCAAATTTAAAGCAGCGGTATGTTCAGATATTACTAACCAAACGGAGTCCAGCGCTGTGCTGACACAGGTAGAAACAGCAAGGCCCATACAAGGTACATGTCCAGTCGCTTGGTGGAAACTCTTTAAACCAGCAAATTAGGATGGAAAAGATTCACGAAAGACTAACAATTCCTCTTGTATCTCATCTAAATATCTACCAAATCAGGTCAAGCATTGTGAGATAGGTATCACTTACATGTTCTACCACTGTCCAATCAAATTTGAGGACTACCTTAAATTTCATTTCACGAGAAAACAAGACCTATGGTGTGCAGACAAAACCTGTTTGACTGCATGGCTTTAGGTTTGCCACACACACACACACACACACACACACACACACACACACACACACACACACACACACACACACACACACACACACACACACACACACACACACACACACACACACACAAATCACAATAATACAAAGAGCAGGTTCCCTTATGTAACTATACTGCAAAATATAATGTGATATACTACATAATACATTTCCATATACTGTATGTGGAAACTAGTGCTTATATCTTTCAATTTACTCCAATATATGCATTGACCATGTATGGTTAATATTGATTCATATATATATATATATATATATATATATATATATATATATATATATATAAAAAAAGAAAAAAGAAATAAAGACAAAAACAGCATTACATGTAATGTTCATAAAGTTTTATCCTTTATTGTGTGCATATATTGTGCATACATGTTGCCATATAAATGTGAATGTATTGTACACGTAACATTCATGGAATGAGTTATAGCAGATTTCTACACAGCAAAATCCCCAGTGTTGAATTAACACTGCTCAGTGTTTATATAATCCACACTCAGAGTGTTATAAGTAACACTGAAGCAGTATTAAAGTTAATGAGATAATTAAGTGATTAACTGAGTGATGATTGAGCATTATTGAAGGTCTTGAATCAGCCTGAAGGGGTTGTATTCACTATAACAACCGCCTCACTCTACATTTTCCCACTTATTACATGGCTACATTACCAAATAAATCAATAATTTGACACAAAATATTGATTTAAAAAGGAGTTTATTGATTTAAATAGTCCGTTCCGTCTCTACGGTTAGAATCCTGCGTCCATAGCAACGCTCTGTTTTTCATGGCAACGGTGTGTTATCCTTAGCAGCGGTCTGTTGTCAAGAAATAACACACCGCATTCTACATTAGAATTCAACCAAGCCATGTAATAATTAAAAATAACAAATATATTACATCATATATTTTATAGCCTATATGTGTATGTATATACTGCATGAGTAAATATGTTCAATATATTTATTCACATGCTGTACCATATCTTATCATTTGTGCATCTATATGTTATGAAGGGTATTACTGAATATGTAATTACATTCTGATATATAAGTAAATATATTTTCAATATATGAAATCAGAAATTCCTTATGTATTATTCAATTTATTGTAATATATTTACACAATATATTATTCTGTGTATTTTCTAATATACCATTAAATAATTTAATATATTAATCATTCATATCTTTGAGAAAGGGTTCTCAAGTAATTTCTGAGCATAAACTTTGTTCTCCAAAAGTCTTTGTTTAAATAAACCGGTCTGTTTACTTTTTCATTGTATTCATATTTATGAGAACATTCCAGGGTGTTGGCATTCCAGTGACTTCTGCGATTAGACCTGGCTTTGAACCGGACTTGAGCATGGCACAGCTGAAGCGTTACATTTTGCTGCAGAAAAAAGTTAAGTTTGTATTTAAGGTCACATATATTATCAAATGAGACTTTTGCTCAGAGATAACTAAACCATTTTGGATCTGAGCAAAAATGAAAACAACAACAGCAAATAAAACTTTAGCAATCAGTGGGGAGGAGACAGAGAGTGATGATGAATGATAGAGGGGAACGCCTGGGTTTATTAAAGACCACAGAAAGGCAGGGCATTAGTTTAAGTGCTCATCTGAAGCTAAGTGTGGACAAGGACAGACCTCGGGACGTGCTTCCCGTTCTGGCCTCACCAACACACTTTCAGCTGCAACTGTAGTTTGGCCAGGACGTTTCCCACCCTGAGGCCTCTCTCATGAAGCATTTAAAAGTTTAAAAGCTTTACACATTACAGTCACCATGAAATCAAAATGGACAATTTTGCAGTGTTGCAGTGCTTATTATAAATGATTTATCTGTGCACATCATTATCATTTTCTTTTTTTAAATTCATATGCACATGTAATCTTTAATCAAAAACGCTAACCTCCCCTCCCCTCAAAACGACATCTGATCTCTTCATGACGTGTCTCGATTAAATATCCTCCATAACTGACTGAAAACAACAACTATTTGTTGTTGTTTCAGAAGTTGTTTCACTCGGATATACGTCACAATAGGGAAGAAAAGACTATTTCATGTCGACTTTAAACTGAAGTTTTACAGTACACATTCAATTGAAAGCTGTTTTATATTAAGTTTAAATTTAAAACTTCATATTAATGGTCAAATTATTATTGACAACGTGTATTGCATTTTGTAAGCCTAAATTCGTAAGACTAATCTACACCTTTCTTTTTAATATAGGCTACTGTAACTTCAACTCCCCCCTTCCATTTAAAGTGAAGAATAAAACTGAAACTGAACCTAAAAAAAAAAAAAAAAAAAAATGTAGATAATAACATTTCATCTGTTATGACTTGGCATTTTAAAGATTAATTTTAAACAATACTACAGTTTAAAATATTGAATTGATCTGTGATCATTTAACCATAAGCATGCAATATTTCATTAATTTTGTTTATGATGGGGCATCATTTTATTTATATGCTGTCATAAAATACATTGTAATTTATTCCTGCTGTAATCCAAATCTTTGGGATGTGATGCTTTGAGTGAGGAACTGTTGAAGAGTGAGATTTAAAAGTTGTATGTGAATATTTATGACAGTCTAATGCAGTTCAACCTGTGATGCTGTTGATTGTACTGCTTGCTGTTATACTCACTCAGTAAATGCTCAATCTTTAATTCTCAGACCTGTCTCTCTCAAGTTATAACAGGAACAGATCCAAATTCAAACTTTTAATTCAGGGATATTTATCTCCTTCCTCACTAATGATTGTAAACATTTTTTTTAAAAATGGTCAAATGACTGTCAGCAGTGACTGCCAAACAAAAACGTAAAATTAAAGTAAAATATCCTAAATAAAGTGCAAAACACTTTACCAGAAATATTTTACAGAAAACTGTTGTTCTCTTACGAGAGTTCTCTCGTACTGCGTTTGAAAAACGCTACGGGAAAAGTCTCTTTTCACGAAACACTGAAGCAAAAATTATCCTTTAATTTTTCATATATGTAAAACGCGTTGCGGCAGCAGCAGACAGCTGAAGCAAGACGGCTTGTCTGCTCATTGGCTGCTCTGCGGCAACTGCATAAGCCTATCGAGGCTTCGCGCCCTCATCGCCACTTCCCGCCGAGACGGGTGTGGCTTACCTCTATAAAAGGAGCTCGAGAAGGCTGATTCACTTGATTTTAATCTCTTCAGCGAAGCGCACGCATCGCTGGATCACGGAAGCAGCGTCGTTCGAAGCAAGCACTTCAGCGGGACGAGCCCTCGAAGCCGCTGGCCTACGCCGCCTTCTACAGCCGTACCTGCTGCGCTTTCCGACGCCCATATCCTTTATTGTGCTCTGTTTTGTGTGTGTGTGTGAGTGTTCTCGTAGCACTCACCCCCTAAAAGAGCGGCGTCTTTCTAAAGATGCCTAAATCCTGCGGCTCGTGCAGAGCCCCACTCGCCGGGGGAGACGACCACGTCATCTGTGTTTCCTGCCTCGGTGAGGACCATGCAGCGCTCGCGCTCGCTGACGGCGGCTGCCCTCACTGCGAACTTTTGCCTATGGTGGCTCTGAGGACCCGCCTGGCATCCTTCTCGAAGCCTGCATTCACCGCCGCGATGCCGCGCCGTAAGAAGCGCCGCTCGCAGCGGGTCCCGGAACCCTCTCCACCCCAACCAAGCTCGCCGGTTCGCCCGCCAGCTTCACCAACCTCCCCTGAATCACTTCCTGATGCTCAGCGCCCGCAGCCTGCCGCCTTGTTGTTTCGGAGGCCGCGTCAGGGGAAAAGGATTCCTGTTCTCTCCTCGCTTCAGGCAGTGAGGATTGGGCGAGCTCTGAGGACCTCGCGCCTCCTGCCCAAAAGCCCTCAGTGAGAGCCAGCATTGAGACGGAGCTCATGCGAGTACTCGCGTTGGCCGCGGCGAGCCTCGGCCTCGAGTGGTCTGCACCGGAGCCCCCCTCTCGCACCCGGCTCGATGGTAGCTTCCTCCCAGGTGAGCGCAATTCTCCGGAATCTAAGCCCGCTCCTTTTCTTCCTGAGTTACATGAAGAAGTTGCGAAGATTTGGAACGCGCCCTAGTCTGCGCGTACGCGCTCATCTGTGTCGCCTGCATTCTCCTCACTGGACAAGGCGAATGAACGAGGCCGCCGGTGGAACAGGCTATAGCGACCCATCTGTGCCCGCCCTCTGCTGGACGGCGGACTAAACCGGTGTTGCCTTCAAAAGCCTGCCGCATGACGTCGACGCTGCTCGCGCGAATATTCTCCGCCGCTGGGCAAGCCGCGTCAGCGCTACACACCATGGCTACATTACAGATATTCCAGGGTGATCTCCTCCGTAAATGGGACGAGGTTGGACCTGATGCAGTCTGTATTGCGGATTTGAGGAGTGCTTCGGACCTCACGCTCCGAGCCACCAAAGCTGCCGCACAAGCCATGGGACGCTGTATGGCTTCCGCCACTGTCGCTGAGAGGCACTTATGGCTGACGCTCACGGAGATGGCCGATTCCGAGCGCATCGCGTTTCTCGACGACCCGCTGTCTTCCGCTGGCCTCTTTGGTTCTTCTCTCTCCGAGTTCGTGGAGAGATTTACCGAAGCCCAGAAAGCGTCTCAAGCCTTCAAGCACTTCCTACCGAAGCGCTCTGGTTCCGCGGCGGGTCGAGACAAACGGACCCCGCGAACCTCACAGCCTCAGCCCCCGCCTTCGGCCTCCTCTTCGCAGCAGCCTCAACAGCGCAGCTCGAGACCCCGCTCTCGATCGAGCGCCCGGCGCCCCGCGCGCGCACCGCGACCGAGGATTGTGGTGAAACCAGAGGCCCCGAAGAAGTCCTAGCCCGCCTAGGAAAGCGCAGGTGTGTGAGTCCCGTTGCGGCCGGCCTCCCACCCAAGCGCCTCGCTGTCTCAGCCCCAAGCTTCGCGGCTGTCCCAGCGTTTTCTGCAAAGCGCAAGCCTGTACAAGTGCCCGCTTGCCTGCACTCAAAAGCCGTTTTTACGGCTACCCAGATATGTCTCGAAAAGAGTGTGATTTCTGGTGTCCCGGCCACGGCCGATGGTGCTATAAATGTAGTGTCGATGCCCACTCCTCTGTGCCCATCCATACACATAAGCACAGCCCTGCACTCAGGGCTCGCGCAAATAAAATCGACTCAGGTCGATTGCGCCCCCCACATAGTAAAAGTGCCCACTACTCAGTGCCCACGAACACTATGTCTATCAGATCACAGGCTCTCTGTAAAAACGAGACCTGTGAGCGCGCGCGCTGCTTACACAAGCAGCGCGCCCCAAGCAGTAAATGTGCCCGCTCCCAGCCCACATCTACTCGCACACATGAGTCCTACGGGGCTCGTGCAGCCCTCCCTCACTCAGTCAAACACTGTTGTAAGGTCGAGGGCGAGCGCTCCGCCCGCTGTAATAAGCGCGCCCCCCGCCTCAAATGCCGCAGGCATAACGCCTATGTTTGTGAGCCCCGTAGCACCTCTGTCGCACGGCGAACAGAGCGCGCTCTGTATCCGGCCCCTAGCCAACCATGCAGATGCATGGGCAGCGCTTCCCGGGGTTTTCGGACTGGGTCTTAGGCATTATAAAGAGAGGCTTCTCGCTACAGTTTTGTCGACGCCCTCCGCGCTTCACAGCGCGCGTCGAAACTTCGGTTCCGCTGAATGTAGCACACCTACTTCGCGCCGAAATATCAAAACTGATAAGCAAAGGGGCGATAGAGCTTGTTCCCCGTGTTCAAAGCGAACAGGGAATATACAGCAGATACTTTCTAGTCCCCAAAAAGGACGGCGGTATCAGACCCATTCTGGATCTAAGACGACTGAACAGAGTATTAGTGAAACGCCGTTTCAAAATGCTCACAACCAGCAAAATTCTCGCGCATGTTCGCCGAGAAGACTGGTTCATGTCGATAGATCTGAAGGACGCGTATTTTCAAATACAGATAGCGTCACATCACAGGCGATTCTTGAGATTCGCCTTCGAGGGTCAGACATACCAGTATACAGTCCTGCCTTTCGGCTTGTCCCTGGCACCTCGTACATTTACGAAATGCATGGACGCAGCGCTCGCTCCTCTCAGACTCAGAGGCATGCGAGTGCTGAACTATTTGGACGACTGGTTGATCCTAGCCCAATCACGATCTCAGCTCATAGAGCACAGAGCCATTTTACTCGATCACCTCGAGAATCTTGGTATCACGGTCAATTGGGCGAAGAGTTCACTGAACCCCAGCCAAACGATTCCGTTTCTGGGTATAGTTCTGGACTCACAGTCTATGACAGCGCGGCTGTCGCCACAGCGCGTGCTGAACATTCAGCGCGCGGCGATGTCTTTCCGCCGCGGCGCTTTCACCCCGCTCAGAAAATTTCAAAGGATGCTGGATCTCATGGCCTCAGCATCGTCAGTTCTCCGGCTGGGCTTGCTCCGCATGCGCCCGCTGCAGTTCTGGTTGAAAGCGCGGGTTCCGCGCAGAGCGTGGGTGTCCGGTCATTTACGCCTCAAGGTCGATCAGGACTGTGTCACAGCCCTGGTGCCTTGGATGGCGAACGACTGGTACCAATCAGGTGTAAGCCTGGGGACTTCCTCGAGGGTGATGGTGTCTACGGACGCATCCTCCTCGGGATGGGGAGCGCTGCTCGAGGGCAGACCGTCCTTCGGCCTATGGTCGGAACGGGAAAAGCTCCAACACATAAACTGCCTAGAAATGCTGGCAGTGCACAACGCGCTGACGCGTTTTTGTCCCCACATCAAGGACCAACACGTCTTAGTCCGTTCGGACAACATGGCAGTGGTGTCCTACATAAATCGCCAGGGCGGTCTGATTTCCATATCCCTGTACAGGCTGGCGAAACGCCTCCTGCTATGGGCTCAGCACAACCTGCGCTCGCTGAGAGCAGTGCATGTGCCCGGGCTGCTGAATGTGGGCCCGGACAGACTGTCCAGGAACAACGTTCCTACGGGCGAATGGTCTCTACACCCACAAACAGTCCGGCTGTTGTGGGAGAGATTCGGCAAAGCGGAGGTGGACCTATTCGCGTCCCGCGAAAACGCTCACTGCCCCGCATTCTTTTCAAAGACCGACAGCGCGCTGTCCCAAAAGTGGCCGCGCTGCCCGCTATACGCTTTTCCCCCCGTCTCCCTCCTGCCTCAGGTGTTGGAACGGGTCAGGAAAACGAAATGCCCAGTGCTGCTTGTAGCACCGTTCTGGAAGAACCAGGCATGGTTCCCAGTTCTGATGCAGTTAGCAGACATCGCTCCATGGCCAGTGCCGTTGAGGAGAGATCTCCTCTCGCAGGCCAGGGGCTCGATCTGGCACCCACACCCGGAACTATGGTCCCTTCATGTGTGGGTGCTCAACGGATACCCGTTGGTCTCGCAGAGGGAGTCATGAATACCATCACGGAGGCTAGAGCGCCGTCGACCAGGCGACTCTATGCTTCAAAGTGGTCGGTTTTCTCCAGCTGGTGTACAGCTCGGAGCCGTTCACCCCTCGGATGTGAGGTAACGGAGGTTCTCTCCTTCCTACAAGAGCTGTTGGATAAGGGCAGATCCCCTTCCACGCTCAAAGTGTATGTGGCGGCTATTTCAGCGTTCTCTGGTTCAACGCTGGGTCAGTCACTAGGAAGGAATGATTTAGTCATCCGCTTCCTCAGGGGAGCTAGGAGACTGAATCCACCCAGACCTCCGTCAGTCCCTATGTGGGACCTTTCTACGGTCCTGGCGGCCATGAAAGGTGCCCCTTTCGAGCCTATCCAGTCAATCAGCCTCAAACATTTGTCTTTCAAAACAGTGTTTTTGATGGCTCTCGCTTCAGTGAAGCGCATAGGCGATCTGCACGCGCTCTCCGTGAGCCCGACGTGCTTGGAGTTTGGTCCTAATGACTCTAAAGTCATACTCAAACCTAAGCACGGCTATGTGCCGAAATCCCTCAACACGCCTTTTCGGGCTCAGGTCATTTCCCTGGCTGCCCTGCCGGCGTCGAGTGAGGAAGGGGACTCGAGTTTTCTTTGCCCTGTTAGGGCTTTAAGAACTTATATGTCCCGCTCTGCTGCCTTTAGACAGACAGAGCAGCTCTTTGTCTCGTTCAGCGGACGTTCCAAAGGAACGGCTGTTTCGAAACAAAGTCTATCCAGATGGATAGTTGACGCCATAGCGCTGGCTTATACTGCCAAGGGCATTCAATGCCCGTTGGGAGTCAGAGCGCACTCTACGAGAGGCGTTGCCTCCTCGTGGGCTTGGTCCAGCGGGATTTCCTTACAGGATATATGTACGGCGGCAGGCTGGGCCTCTCCGTCTACATTTATCAGGTTTTATAACCTAGAGGTTCCCGCCTTACAGGCTAAGCTTTTGTCGGTGTAATCTAATTACAGGCGCAATGCGCTACCGACTATACTGGGCAGAACTGTGTAAGACCCACGTTTTCCCACATTAGTGCAGGCTCCCTACCCTGGCTATGTGATGTCATATTCGCGTCTGTGGACATGTCTATATAAGGACGGAGGAAACCCCTCCTGTCTTTAGACTCTCCCTGTGAGGTCATGTTAAGCCCGCGGACGCTACAGTATAGGGAATTAAGGCTTCCCCCCCTTATTCCCTGGCTCTGTGTGAGTCTATCTGGTGATTATGCACTGTATGCCTGAAATAGCTTCCGGTGATCAGTGTTTTTATCCCAGCACGCACGGCATTTTGCAAGGGGTTCCCGTAGCGTTTTTCAAACGCAGTACGAGAGAACTCTCGTAAGAGAACGTACTCGGTTACTAACGTAACCTCGGTTCTCTCTAGAAGAGGGAACGAGTACTGCGTTCCCTTGCCGTGCGTTTGGTTCACTCTGGTTCGCTTCGGCGATCAAAATCAAGTGAATCAGCCTTCTCGAGCTCCTTTTATAGAGGTAAGCCACGCCCGTCTTGTTGGTCTGATGTTGCATCAGCCTGCGCTCGATAGGCTTATGCAGTTGCCGCAGAGCAGCCAATGAGCAGACAAGCCGTCTTGCTTCAGCTGTCTGCTGCTGCCGCAACGCGTTTTACATATATGAAAAATTAAAGGATAATTTTTGCTTCAGTGTTTCGTGAAAAGAGACTTTTCCCGTAGCGTTTTTCAAACGCAGTACTCGTTCCCTCTTCTAGAGAGAACCGAGGTTACGTTAGTAACCGAGTACGTTTTACAGGTATTTCCTGAATTGTCTGGCAGAAAGAGAACATTAAACACATACAGATCTCAACATGTTATTTTATTACAATCCAGTAATACAATCTCAACACTTATTACAATCCAGTTTGACTTTATTTCTTTCATACACAAGTTCTTACTGAGAATAACAGAGGTACATACCGGTACTAATGTTTGACTTTATTTATACTCTATACTCTAATGACACTTAGTTGACATGTAGTTGCAAAGTTACTTATTCGCAGAATGTCTAAAGTGGACTTTCAAAATAAAGTGTTACCTAATGTTTTATTAAAATTAATAAAGTTACCAGAATGTCACCATTATGATTATCAGTGTTTGCTTTATTTGGGCTCTTGACCACTGACTGAGTTTTTCTTTGGCTGCATGCTTCAACTGTGTGTTTCTAATACACATTTGTTATGTCAAAAACAAGTTGGTACCGTATTAGCGTTGATATTGTCATTGTTTGGTCTGAAGCACTGATGTTGCTTAAATTCAAACATCTGAGTACATTAGCAGTTCATTTCACATGAGTAGCCTTGTTATATTGTGGCATCAGTATTATAACAATCTGATATTCAGATTTATTTTTTATTTTTTATTTTTTAATCAATATACAGAAAAGTTTTTGAGCTGTGTTTTTATTTTATGGCACACAGAGACATCAATAATCAATATATTAATCTCAACAATGGTGACAATCAACAAAGCTTTTTTGTGATGTTCAGAGTTGATCTGAAAATTTTGTTAATTGTCATCATTGTTGAGATTCATACGCTGATTCTTGATGTCTGTGTGAGTCTACATGATCATGTAAAAATATTCTTTGCATAATTACTCCATAAAATCTTTCAAAGTATCACAGCAATGCATTAGTACTGACATGTGGAATTTACAAATAATATTAAACAACTTAATTCAACTCTAATTCCAGTGAATCAGGCCACTAAATGATGAGTAGTTCATCACTAAAAAGTAACCAACATAGTTTATTTTGTATTTTGTGCCATAATAAACATGTATCAGAGAAACTCAGTTTCAGAAGCACAGGTTTCAGGTTCACATTTGAAAGCGTGTTCGATGGCAATAATTCAGTAACTACATGTAAATTACGTGGTTATTTTTATAAATTAGTTAATTTTAAAATGTTTGTTCGGCAGCCATAGCTGACAGTCATTGACTATTTTTTTTTCAGTGTAGATAAGGCTCAGGTGTGGCTCAGTTTTGGAGTTTCTGGTTTATTTAAGGCTGAGAGTTGGTTTCAACACTAAAACCTGTTCAGGCCCAGTGCAGGGCCACACTGTAAATCCTAATTTTACAGAAAATAACTGTGATTTTTTGACAATCATTTTCTTTAATTTTAAATTGTACTCAAAACACTGTAAAATTACAAATAATATCTGTAAAATAAAAATTCAGCTGTTATTTTAGGTATTGTGACATTAATGACAAATTACAGTAATTCACATTTTTTATACAGAAAATTGATTGTATTTTTCATACAGTATTTTTTCTGTTTTCTTAAATTACATAAAAATGTATGTAAAATTACAAAAATAATCTGTAATTTAACAGAAACAAAACAGTTAAATGATAAAATGGTCAAATGACTGTCAGCTCCCCAAAAAACTGTAAAACATCCTAAATTAAATAAACTGAAAAACACTGTTATTTTACAGGTATTTCCTGAATAATCACGATCAAATACCTTCATTGTAAAAAAAAAATTGTAAAAAAAGGGTCAAATGACTGGCAGCTGCGGCTGCCAAACAAAAATCTTAAAATTAAAGTAAAATATGCTAATTTAAATAAACCGAAAAAACACTGTTATTTCACGGACAATTTGTTTTTGATGTATTTTATGTGAGGCTTCCAGCAGATCTTTTCATCTATAATCACTCCAAGAAATTTATTTTCATGTACTCTTTCTAAGTTAACACCCTCTATCTGTATCTGTGCTTGATGATTTGACCTACAATTTCCAAATACCATAAATGTAGTTTTACTCAAATTTAGTGATAACCTGTTAATGTCCAACCATTGTTTTATTTTCTTAAATTCTGAAGTGATTCATTCCAAGAGTTGCTGTAAGCTGTCCCCTGAACCGAATATGTTTGTATCATCTGCAAATAATACAAAATTCAATACTTCGGATACTTTACAAATATCATTAATGTATAATAAAAATAACTTTGGTCCCAACACTGACCCCTGTGGCACACCACAAACCATGCTCAAACATTCAGATGAATACTCTCCTATCTTCACAAATTGTTGTCTGTCTCTCAGATAACTACTTACCCAGTTTAAAACTACCCCCCTAATCCCGATTCGTTCCAATTTACTGATTAATATTTCATGATTTATTGTATCAAATGCTTTTTTTAGATCAATGAATACTCCAACTGCATAGTTATTTTTGTCTGTGGCATTTGTGATTTCTTCAATGAGTTCTGTTAGTGCTAATGATGTTGAGTTTTTTTTTCTAAATCCATATTGACTGTCAGAGAGTAGGTTATTTTTATCTATGAATTTTTCTAATCTGTTGTTAAATAGTTTTTCTAAAATTTTTGAAAATTGTGATAATAGAGAGACAGGCCTGTAATTTGTGAAATGGTGTATATTTCCAGTTTTGTATAGAGGGGTGACTTTTGCTATTTTCATTTTTGTTGGAAATTTGCCGGTTAAAAATGATAAATTGCAGATGTTCTTTAGTGGTTTGGCAATCCCCTCTATTACTTTTTGTATAATTTTTATGTCTATTCCATCATGATCAGTGGATGGTTTGTTTTTGCATCCTTTAACAATATCTTTTATTTCTTTTTCATCAACTGCTGTCAAAAATATTGAACTAGGATTTCTTTCTACTAAATTATTATAATTACTTTCTAATATTTGTGGAACTGGAATTTGCTCAGCTAAGTTAGGTCCGACATTTACAAAAAATGTATTAAACTCATTCACCACTTCCTCCATATTATTAATATTTTTATCATTATCTATGAAGTAATGTGGATAAGTAGCCTGTCTAGTATTATTTTTAATAATATTATTTAAGATGTTCCACATACCCTTAGTATTATTTTTATTATTATCTATTAGTTTTGCGTAGTATTCTTTCTTACAAGTTCTTATAATACTGGTTAACTTATTCTTATATCTCTTATATCTATGTTCAGTCTCTATAGTTCTATGTTTTATAAATTCTCTATAAAGTGTATTTTTCTTTTTACAGGCATTTTGTAATCCCTTGGAAATCCATGGTTTATCATTATGTTTTTGTTTCTTACTAAATATTTTCATTGGGCAATTTTTATCATATAATAATTTAAATATTCTTAGAAATTCTTCATATGCATTATCTACATCTTTTTCATTATCCATAAACTCCCAATCTTGTGCTAGCAGATCAACTTTTAATGCCTCCATTGTTTCTTCTGTTCTGACCCTTTTGGAAAATGTTTTTTTATCCTGTCTATTTAAACTATAATTATTATCATACACTGTAAAAATTGGTAGGTGGTCACTGATATCATTAATCAGTAATCCACTCACTGTATTATTTTGTATGATATTTGTAAATATATTGTCTATTAGTGTTGCAGAATGAGAAGTAATTCGGCTGGGTCTGGTAATTTGGGGATATAGGCCTAAACTAAACACAGTGTTAATAAAATCTTCTGTCATTTTATGATTATTTGGGTTTAACAAATCAATATTGAAGTCCCCACAGATGAACATAACTTTTTGCCTAGTTTTTATAAATGTTTCCTCCATCCATTCCTTAAATGTGTCGATATTCGAACCTGGTGACCTATATATACAACTTACAATAATATTTTTCTTTTTTTCCATACATATTTCTATTGTGACACATTCCAGCAAATTATCCATCACCATTGACATTTTTTCCACCACCTTATAATTTAAATCCTTGTCCACATACAGTGTCACACCACCCCCACTCTTATTTACTCTGTTAATAGAAGACATTTCATATCCTTCAATTTCAAAATCTGATCCTTTTTCACTGTTTATCCACGTTTCAGTTATTGCAATTATGTTAAAGTGCTGTTTCAATTGTTTTAAATAGTATTTGATACTGTGAAAATTGGCATACAAACTTCTATTATTAAAGTGAATAATAGATAACTGCTGCTCGGTCTTGATTGAACTATTAAATTGTTCATCAGTGTAATAGTGACAGTTATTGTTGATGCTGGCAAAAAAATTGTTCACCGGATCAATGTCATTTTCCATGTCCTGTTCATGATGTTCCGTGTACTCTAAGGTGTTCAGTTCCAAGTGCTCATATTCAACCAATCTTTGTATTAAGTGACTATCTCCATTATGTGTGTGAATTTTATTTTGTGACATAGTGGGATTTAAAATTTCAACATATCATAGGCCTACCTGTTTATGTGTTGCTATTAGCTGGCCTTGGTTGTTTTGGTGTACTGGACCGGGGATGAATAATCAATTTATCCTGCCGTAAATAGGCAATGTCCCCCTTTTCTCTCGCCGCTCTTAAATCCGGCATGAGTTCTTTTCTTTTCCTTCTGACTGCCTCTGTGAAATCTTCGTTGATGTATATTCTGGAACCTTTTAGATTTTTGGATCTTTGTAGTATTTCCGTTCTGTCCTTGTGCCTTAGAAGTTTTACCACAATTGGCCTCGGTCGGTCTCCTCCGGGTTTTCCTGTACGGTGAGCCCTCTCTACCTCCACCTCGCGTTGCAGTTGTAATTTTTCCTTCACAACTTTTTTTATCTTCTCCTCCGTCTCTGACCAGGTCTCTCCTTGTGACTCCTGTATCCCGTCAAATACCAGGTTATTTCGCCTGTTTTGGCTCTCCAGATACTCCATTTTGTCCGAGATCGCCAGCAAGCTGTCACAGACTTTAAAAATATAATTTTGCATCGAGGTACTGCGTTCCTTCAGATCTGTTGTCTCAGTTTTAATATCATCCACTTCTTTTTGTGTATATTGCAGGCTGGTTTTTATTTCTTGTAGTTCCCTGGTTATTGACTCTAATCTAGAGTTAGTGGAATCCATTATTAGCTTAACAAAGCCTTTGAAATTGCCGTGTTGTTGTTCCAGTAATGCGGTATACATTGCCTTTTGCTGCTGTAGCAGTTCATTTACACTGCTGATAGTCACATATTCGTCTTCCTGTTTTGCCTCTTTTTTTGGAGGCATGTTTTCAACTCAAACGGCTCAGTTTTCCAGGAAAATCAAAGCTGTAAACCTTGCAACTAAAAGCTGGGATTTCGGGTTTCAAAGCAAAGTTTTGCAAAGCAAACCTTCAGAACGGTTCAGAATCTCTCTTGTCATCCAAGTTCAAGATCAGCCTATAAAGAACCTTTTGTGCAATGCTCTTGTTTGCATTATAATATAGTGTATTTACATCTAAGTACACTATAAAAAAAAAGTAATATAGGAAAAATCTGTCATCCTGATGACTGGTAAATCAGAACAGGTCAAAACACATGACACTGGACTATACAGAAGGATTATAGTGGATATGAATTCCAGAAGCAAATAAGTAAATAAATAAATTATATTTTCCATCTTCTTCAGGATAATCTGTGAAACCAAAGAGTAGGGGAGAGCGGGAGACATTTTGGTTTTGGCTCAATTATTTAAAAAATAATTAAGTTAGATTACAATTTTTTTTTTTTTTTTTTTTTTTTTTTTTTTACACAAGCAACATACACATCTCTGCTACAAATGAACACTTATTTTCTAGGACCTACCATTTTCGTACAGTTGCACTGAAAGTGACAGAAGTGCAAATGTTACAACTTGCCCCATATGCAGGGTTAATTGTGACAGAAAGAGGGGTTAGTTGTAACACTTGTGTGTAACACACATAATTCAGTACTATTTTAGCTGTATAGTTTGATATTGTTTGTACAGTACATCGGTATAGATGTCCATACATCCATCCCTCATCCAATCATCCTTATTATGGATCAATATCATGGATAGAGATATAGGAAAGGGCTGCACAGTTTTGCAATAAATAAATAAATAAATAAAATAACCAAATATTGTAATTGCAATTGAATTATATTTGTGTGTGGCAGCTGCATGTAAAATTATTATTATTAATAATAATAACAGTAATAATAAAAAAATGAGCTTAAAATCACATTTATGAAAAACAGGATATATTCTTAATAAATAAACAAGTGATCAATGCATAGTAAACAAATGTGGGGAAAAAACTCATACTTTCACTCATTTAAATTCCAACATTGTTTGTGAAAGTCCAACAAAGTTAAATGTAAATATATAATTAAATAAATATATATATAAATAAATAAATGTATAATTAAATACTCAAACTAAAAAGCTAACTGACAACAGCAAAAGTACATCTGCATAAAGTATTTAACCAAGAGACTATCCCTATGTTGAGGAGTACACACTCATTGCTTTTAAAAATAAAATCTTAATAGTCTTTGGTCAACCTCACCACAGGCTCTACTCTTCAGCACAATAGGGACCCCAAAAACTCACACATACCAGAAAACGTACTCGGTTACTAACGTAACCTTGGTTCTCTCTAGAAGAGGGAACGAGTACTGCGTCTTAGCTAAGACGCTGCGGGAAAAGTCTCTTTTCACGAAATACTGAAGCAAAAAATTATCCTTAATTTTGTCATTCTGTAAAACGCATTTGCAGCAGCATACAGCCATAGGCGAGACGGCTTGTTCGCCCATTGGCTGCTCTGCGGCAACTGCATAAGCCTATCGAGCGCAGGCTGATGCAACATCAGACCAATGAGGGCGCTTTGCGCCCTCCTTGCCACTTCCCGCCGAAACGGGCGTGGCCTAGCCCTATAAAGGTAGCTCGAAAAGGCTGCCTCACTTGATTTATTTCATCGCCGAAGCGAACCAGAGTGAATCGTACGCACGGCATGGAACGCAGTACTCGTTCCCTCTTCTAGAGAGAACCGAGGTTACGTTAGTAACCGAGTATGTTCTCTTACGAGAGTTCTCTCGTACTGCGTCTTAGCTAAGACGCTGCGGGAACCCAATGTAAAACGCCGTGCGTGCAGGGATCAAACACCAATAAACCTGGAGCGAAGCCCAGGATTTACAGTGCACAATCACTAGAGGGGCTCACAGAGAGTCCGGAACAGGAGAGGAACCCTCCGTTCCCATACATAGCAGCATCCGCAGATGCTGTCTACGATATCACATGGCCAAGGCGAGAGCCTGACCAATGCGGGAATGCGGGTCTTACGCAATACTGCCCATATAATAGTCGGCAGCGTGCTGCGCTAGCCACCTCAGTGTTCCATCAGGTTACTGATTTAGCTACACCGACAACAGCTTAGCCTGTAAGGCGGGAACCTCTAGGTTATAAAACCTGATAAATGTAGACGGCGAGGCCCAACCTGCCGCCATACATATATCCTGTAAGGATATCCCACTAGACCAAGCCCACGACGTGGCGACGCCTCTCGTGGAGTGCGCTCTGACACCCAGTGGGCACTGAAGGCCCCTGGATGTGTAAGCTAACGCAATGGCGTCAACTATCCATCTGGATAGGCTTTGTTTCGAAACAGCCATTCCCTTGGAACGTCCACTGAACGAGACAAACAGCTGCTCAGTCTGTCTGAAGACAGCAGAGCGAGACACATAAGCTCTTAGAGTCCTAACAGGGCAAAGAGGACTTAAATCTCCTTCCTCTTCTGACACCGGCAGGGCAGACAGGGAAATAACCTGAGCCCGAAACGGTGTGTTGAGGGATTTAGGCACATAACCGTGCCTCGGTTTGAGTATGACTTTTGAGTCATTAGGACCAAACTCCACGCACGTCGGGCTTACCGAGAGCGCGTGCAGGTCACCTATGTGCTTCACTGAAGCGAGAGCCAACAAAAACGCTGTCTCAAGGGACAGAAGTTTGAGGCTAATCGTTTGGATAGGCCCGAAAGGGGAACCTTTCATGGCCTCCAAAACCGTCGAAAGGTCCCAAGGAGGGACTGATGGAGGTCTGGGAGGATTCAGCCTTCTAGCCCCTCTAAGGAAGCGGATGACCAAATCGTTCCTTCCCATTGACTGACCGAGCGTTGTATCAGAGAACGCTGCGATAGTCGCCATGTAAACTTTGAGCGTGGATGGGGCTCTGCCCTTATCCAACAACTCCTGTAGGAAGGAGAGCACCTCCGTCACCTCACAATCGAGAGGTGAACTTCTGTGAGCTGTACACCAGCTGGAGAATACCGACCACTTTGAGGCGTAGAGCCGTCGAGTCGACGGAGCTCTAGCCTGAGTGATAGTATTTAGCACTCCCACTGAGAGATCAGCGGGTAACCGTTGAGCGCCCACACGTGGAGGGACCACAGCTCCGGTTGAGGGTGCCAAATCGAGCCCCTGGCCTGCGAGAGGAGGTCTCTCCTGCATGGCACTGGCCACGGGGCAGTGTTTGCTAACTGCATCAAATCTGGAAACCATGGTTGGTTCTTCCAAAGTGGTGCTACAAGCAGCACTGCGCATTTCGTTTCCCTCACCCGTTCTACCACCTGGGGAAGGAGGGAGACGGGGGGAAAAGCATAAAGCGGACAGCGCGGCCACCTCTGGGACAGCGCGCTTTCGTTCTTGGAAAACACGGGGCAGTGAGCGTTTTCGTGGGACGCCAAGAGGTCCACTTCCGCTCTGCCGAATCTCTCCCACAGCAGCCGGACTGTCTGTGGGTGTAGAGACCATTCGCCCATGGGAATGTTGTTTCTGGACAGTCTGTCTGGACTCAGATTCTGTGACCCAGGCACATGCACTGCTCTCAGCAAGCGCAAGTTGCACTGAGCCCAAACCAGGAGGCGTTCTACCAACCTGAACAGGTTTCGGGATCTGAGACTGCCCTGGCAATTTATGTAGGACACCACAGACATGTTGTCCGATCGGACTAAGACGTGATGGTTCTTGATTCGGGGACGAAAGCGCGTCAGCGCGTTCTCCACTGCCAACATTTCCAGACAGTTGATATGTTGGAGCTTTTCTCGTTCTGACCACAGGCCAAAGAACGGTCTGCCCTCGAGCAGCGCTCCCCAACCCGAAGTGGAGGCGTCCGTCGACACCACTCTCACTCTCGAGGAAGTCCCCAGGCTTACACCTGAATGGTACCAGTCGTTTGCTGTCCAGGGTTCCAGAGCTGTAACACAGCTCTGATTGACCTTGAGACGCAACTGACCGGATATCCACGCTCTGCGCGGTACCCGCGCTTTCATCCAGAACTGCAAGGGGCGCATGCGGAGCAGGCCCAGCTGAAGAACTGGTGATGCTGAGGCCATGAGACCTAGCATCCTCTGAAAAACCCTGAGCGGGAAGGTCACGCCGCAGCGGAGTGAGCTCGCTGCGCGCTGAATGCCCAGCGCGCGCTGTGGTGACAGCCGCGCCGTCATGGACTGTGAGTCCAGCGCTATACCCAAGAACAGTATAGTCTGACTGGGGTTCAGTGAACTCTTCGTCCAGTTGACTTTGAGACCAAGTTTCTCGAGGTGATCGAGTAAAATGGCCCTGTGTCCCACGAGCTCTGATCGTGATTGAGCCAGAATCAGCCAGTCGTCCAGATAGTTCAGCACTCGCATGCCTCTGAGTCTGAGAGGAGCGAGCGCTGCGTCCATGCACCTCGTAAATGTACGAGGTGCCAGGGACAAACCGAATGGCAGGACTGTATACTGGTTTGTTTGGCCCTCGAAGGCGAATCTCAAGTATTGCCTGTGAAGTGACGCTATCTGTATTTGAAAATACGCGTCCTTCAGATCTATCGACATGAACCAGTCTCCTCTGCGAATATGCGCGATGAGTTTGCTGGTTGTAAGCATTCTGAAACTGCGTTTCGCTAACGCTTTGTTCAGCTGCCTTAGATCCAGTATAGGTCTGAAACCTCTGTCTTTCTTGGGCACCAGAAAATATTTGCTGTACAGCCCCCGATCGCTCTGAGCTTGATGCGGGCTCTACAGCCCCTTTGCTCAACAGTTTTGATATTTCGGCTCGAAGTAGGTGTGCTACTTCTGATTTGACCGAAGTTTCGACGCGCGCTACAAAGTGCGGACGTCGATAAAACTGTAGCGAGTAGCCGTTCTTTATAATGCCTAGCACCCAATCCGAAACCCCTGTAAGCGCTGCCCACGCATCTGCATGGGTGGCTAGAGGTCGGATGCGAAGCGCGCTCTGTTGGCTGGGCAACGAGAGTGCTTCGGTGTGCTGACACATAGGCGTTATGTCTGTGACATTCGAGGTGGGAGAGCGCTGATCACAGCGGGCAGAGCGCTCGTCCTCGACCCCACTACGGAGCTTAACCGAGAGAGGGAGGGCTGAGCGAGTCCCATGGGACTCATGTTGTCTGTGAGTAAGTGTGGGCGGGAAGCGGGCACATTTACTGCTTTTGACGCGCTGTCTGCCTGAGCAGAGCAAGCGTGCACAGGTTTTGTTTACAGAAACCGCGTAACACGTGTGACATAGTGTTTGTGGCACTGGAATGTGCACATTTACTATGCTGGGTGCGCGATCGACCTGAGTCGAATTTATGGGCGCGAGCCCCGTGTGAGGGGCTGTGCTTGTGTGTAGGGATGGCACTGGGCAGTGGGCATCAGCACTACATTTATAGCACCATCGGCCATGGCCGGGACACCAGAAAATACATCCTATGGGATATTTCTGGGTAGCCGTAAAACGGCCTATGTGTGCAGGCAAACAGGCACGGGTTGTACCACGTGGTCGTCGGCTGCAAAATACATATCTGCAGTCGCCTCTCAGGGCACTGGCAGAGCGATTTGTATTTGGTGGCATAAAAACTTTTTTGCCATCCGAGCTGGGAATCGAACTCGGGTCGCTCGCGTTAAAGCCCTGGAATCTACCACTGGACAACAGTGGCAGACACATTGACTTTCAGTTAACGCGACTATTTGTTTGCAAGCATGCGGGTAGCATAACATGCAATATCAACATTTTCAGACGCACTCGACCTCGCCGCGGTATTGAACTGAGTGAGGGAGGGCTGGGCGAGTCCCGTAGGACATGTAATGTCTGTGAGTGAATGTGGGCTCGGAAGCGCGGACACATTTACTGCATTGAGCGCACTGTCTACCTGAACAGAGCAAATGCGGACAGGCTTCTTTTATAGAAAAACCATGAGGCATGCAGAACATAGTGTTTGTGGGCGCCAGTTTCAGCGGGCACGTTACTATGTTGTGAGCGCGATCGACCTGAGTCTAATCTATGAGCGCGTGCCCTGTATGAAGGGCTGTGCTTGTGCGTGAAGATGGGCACTCACAGTGGGCATCTTCTCTACACATTCAAGATTCAAGATGTTTATTTGTCATATGCACAGAGTTACACCATGCAATGAAATTCTTAAGTTGCAAAGGTTTCCCACAAATATAAAATATAAAATGTACACAATATACACACAAATAGCACATATAGCGCCATCGGCAGACAAGCGGGCAACGGGTTGTACCACGTGCTCGTTGGCTGCAAAAATTCACATCTGCAGTCGCCTACAGGGGACTGACAGAGCGAATTGTATGCGACAGCATACATTTTTCTGCTGTCGAGCCTGGGATTCGAACCCGGGTCGACTGCGCGAAAGGCTGTGAAACTACCACTCAGACGCCTGAAAAATGTCAGAATATGAGAATAATGGATGTCGCCCGGTTTTCAGCGGGGCTAAAACACTCCATTCTCTTTTCGCCAGTGACGCACGGGAACCGTAGTAACGGTGTTCGGTTGCAGGCAAGGCAAGCGGGTACTACGCGCTTGCTGGCTGCAAAAATGAACCTCCTGTCATCGCCTTCGGGGGATTGACAGAGCGGAACATTTGGCGGCATAAGTATATGCTGCGAGACCGGGACGCGAACCCCAGTCGTTCGTGCGAAAACCCTATCATTCCACCACTGAGCCACAAATGACATTTCCAGTCGCCGACAGGGGACTGGGAAATGTAAGAGAAAAGAGGCCAGTAACTACGAGTGCACTTTTCTCCTTTCGCCGGTGAATGACGCGCAGAGGCAGGGTAGTTTTCCTTGTAACGTAAAGAAAAACTAACCCCGACCGTCGGCTTCCAGGAGGAGCAGCCTCGGGGAAGGATGCCAGGTGAGTCCTCAGAGTCACCATAGGCAACCGGCTCGGGGTGACGGCGGTCGCCGTCAGCGAGCGCGAGTTCATCCTCCCCCGACGCGGCTTTCGAATCGACTTCCTCTAATGAAGCGGCGGCAGACAGCGGTCGCTGAGCATCAGGAAGTGATTCGGGCGAAGCCGGTGACAGCAGGCGGCACGAGCCGCATGAAGGCATCTTGAAAAAGACGCGAGCTCTTTTACGAGTGTGTGTCGCAGGGCGAGCACACACACACAGACAAAGAACAGTTGGATATAATGAATGGAAAGGATATAGGCGCCGGATAGCGCAGCGGGAACGGCAGTCGAAGGCGGCGTTGGCCTGCAGCTTCTGGTGAGTGACTCGTCTCGCTGAAGTGCTTTCTCAGACGGCGCGTTGCTTCTTCTCGTGATCCAACGATGCGTGAGCTTCGCTGAAAGATGAAAAATCAAGTGAGTCAGTCTTTTCGAGCTACCTTTATAGGGCTAGGCCACGCCCGTTTCGGCGGGAAGTGGCAAGGAGGGCGCAAAGCTGATGTTGCATCAGCCTGCGCTCGATAGGCTTATGCAGTTGCCGCAGAGCAGCCAATGGGCGAACAAGCCGTCTCGCCTATGGCTGTATGCTGCTGCAAATGCGTTTTACAGAATTACAAAATTAAGGATAATTTTTTGCTTCAGTATTTCGTGAAAAGAGACTTTTCCCGCAGCGTCTTAGCTAAGACGTAGTACGAGAGAACTCTCGTAAGAGAACCTTTTACATTAAAAAAATAATAGAACATTACACACAAACAGATTTCCCCCCATATTAATATTAAACAAAACACATTAAATAACAAATGTTAAGACATTTTAACATTTGCTCTCCTTTAACAGTCAGAAGCAAAGCATGCTGGGAACTAGAAATCTGTTGTAACTCATTCCGTGAATGTGTGTGTATATGTGTGAACATACATTCACATTGGAACATGTATGTGCAATATATGTACACAATAAAGGATACAATTTTGTGAATATTACATGTAATGCTATTTTTGTCTTTATTTATAAATATTTTATATTCATTAATATATAGCCAAACATGGTCAATGCATATATTGCAGTATATTGAAAAATATAAGCACTAGTTTCCCATATATGGAAATGTATTATGCAATATATTGCATTATATTTTGCAGTATATTCCCATATTTTTTTTTTTTTACGTAAGGTTTCACCCCGGCCCATTGGCCGGTCTCGATTACACGTAGTCAACGATTCTACCTGTCTCCAGAAGACCGGACCAAGACAGAAAATGGATCCAGCAGTGCGTATGCTTTGCCTTGTCCTCGTCCAGAGCCCAGAAGTGGCTCCAGTCTCCGCCCTCGTCCAGAGTCCAGTGGGGGCTCCAGTCTCTGTCCCCGTCTAGAGTCCATTCCAGCGATATACCCATACTGCCATCTCCGCCCTGGTCTCCTGAGCTACCGGCTCCACTCTGGCCGCCTAAATGGCCGGCTCCGCCCTGGCCGTCTGAACCAGCGCCGTCCTGGAGGCATCCACCTCCTCCTCAGCCTCCAAGGCCACCCCTGGGATGTTACATGGCGCAAGGACACGCCTTCCGGGAGGGGGTGGCTACTGTCACAGTTATGCACATTATATCCCATCACTCTCCTTGGTCGCACCTGCATGTCGTTCATGATTACACACACCTGCACCTCATCATTACCCTCATTACCTATACTACTTGTACACACACTTCACCCCAGCTCATTGTCTGGTCTCAATTACCCAGAGTGGACTATCCTCCCTGTCTCCAGCATCTTCCATTCCTCTGTGTCTACCTCAAGATCATCCTTTGGACTCTAACCTACCTGCTCACTTCATCACTGCCACATTATGTCAATAAACTCACTGTTTGCCTTCCATCTTCCTCTCCAGTGTCTGCATTACGTAACAAACATATGGTGTAGTAACAATTTCTTTTTGAAAAAGAGTGTAAATAGCTCTATTGTTTGTTTGCAGTATTTGTATTTATATGTTTGTCGTGAGTTTTAAATAAAATAAATACAATATCACAGTAATATTTGTAAACATTACAACATTTTTTTTTTATGTTAAATGTAATCTAAAAAGTCTTACACATCCAGTGGAATTTTACAACCAAACACATCTGTTACAACAACAAATGCACAGTTAGCTGAGGTTAAGCAACACATTTTATTGGCTGCTTTAAAAGTCTTTTTTTGTGAGCATGTTTTTCCGTAAAATATATAAATCTTTAAATCTTCTGTCGCTGGATGAAGATCACCGACCAAAGCAGCCAACACAGGAGGGCAGCATGAGATTGGTGGGGGATCTTCCTTCTTCTGGTCGTGTGGAGATCTATCATGATGGACAGTGGGGAACAGTTTGTGATGACGGATGGGACGTGGCCGAAGCACAAGTGGTGTGTCGTCAGATGGGTTTCCCTGGAGCAATCTCAGTTACGTCTGGAGGACAATATGGTGAAGGTATATGATCCTCAGTCCATTTTATTGTTACACATTATGATAACAATAATTGTCAAAAAAAAATTACCCCAAAATCTATTGATTTTTCAAGGCTCTGGTCCAATCTGGGTGGATGACATGAACTGTAAAGGTTCAGAAAGCTCATTGTCTGATTGCAGCTTTGAAGGCTGGGGTGTTACTGACTGCTCACATAAAGAGGATGCCGGAGTGATCTGCGAGGCTGGTAAAAAATTGGCTACAAGAGATATATAAGACACCAGATGTGCACTTGTATATCTATTATTTACATAATTTTAATCAGTTTTATTATATTTTCTTATACAGTTTTATTATATTTTCTTTGCAGGTAAAAACATAACCAGCAATCGTCAGTTCTCTGTGGATAACAGTCTGGGTTTGTCTGATGATCTTGGTCTTCTGTTTGACAGTGGAGATGGTTGTGATTTCAGCATTAAAGTACGAGACCTCAGTGAAGAGGCAGAGTTGGCGTTTTGTGTGCACCGTATGATCCTCATGATTTATCCAGAACTAAACATAACAAATGAGTCCAGGAACCTCACAGTGGATGTCAGCCAGGCCTGTCATCCTCATGTCTCTGCTTTTGTCAGGTACATTTCTTTAAGATCACTTAAATTTGTAGCTCAATCCGATTGTCTCAATTCATCGAGAATGTTGCTTTGAATAGTGCATATCATAATTCTACTGAATATATTATGGGTGATAGATGCTTACAGTGTCTGAACTGTTTTTCTCAGGTATTTGTACACACGTCGAATTGATGTTTCCATCACTTCGGCTCAATGTCTCCATCATCTGTCATTTATCTTCGGAGTGAAGACGCTTATGGAGGATGTTGGCAGGGTCTTCACTTCCCTTCTTCCAGAAGACAACACCTTCCGGACACAGCTATCGATGTACGAGTATGGCGTCCGCACAGGTGACCTTGTTCTGCAGGAGAATGTCCTTCAGTATCTCTCCTGGAACTGTGAGTTCCTCATAAGCTCTCCGCTGTGGAGCACCATCTCCTTTCACATGATGGACGCTCTGCTGCAGCGCTCAGACCTGGTTGTGAAGGATGAAGCTTTTCTTCTTGAAGCTCTGGAGAGATGGATCCAAGACAAAGGTGATGAAATTAGTTCAGAACAACAGGCCAGCCTCCTGAATCACATCCGCTTCCTCTTGATCCCAGTGGATAAACTGTATGAAATACAATTTTCCTCAAGTGTTCTCAATCAGAATCATGAGAAACTGTACCTAACTGGTCTGCTCAGAGGTTTTCAGTTCAATGCTCTGCCTTTCTCTAAGATCAGGAATAAAATGGACAACATGAGTAATGATTATCTGCCCAGAATCTACACTTCTGATGAGTGGAGTCTAGTTATCAATGTTACCAGCTTCAAACACCCATACCTTGAACAAAGTAACAGAATCCAAAACATCTACTTTCCTTTACACCCTAGTGGTCTTTACAGGGGGCAAAGGGTTTTGTGGAAAGCCCGGGTTTTTCTTACTGTTCAGGAATGCTCTAACTATCAAGTTTCATGTAATTCTGTTCCTGTTGCAAGGCTCTTCACTGAGGATAATCAGTACAGTTACACTAACACCATTCGCTTCAACAACAGATTGATTCTCACCTGTAAGGATGAAAACAATGTCTTTCATGTCCAAGACTTCAAAAACACCTTGGCAGTGATTCCAACCAACAGCAGTATGGGTCTGTCTAACCCCTGTCCTGATGACTACAGTTTTAGATTTGTTGTGCGTCCAGAGTATATCTGACTGCACAGTTACATTTGGCTACAGGCATTTTCAGTTTAATCAAATCTATTAAATTCAATCAAGTCTCTTTTTTTAAAATGCCTGTTATTCTTTTATAATCTTGAATATTTTTTCTGAAATGTTTCACTTGATTTTAAAGTTTTCATTTAATTGTTTTAGCAATAAAAATGCTTAATTTTGCAAGTGCACTTAAAAATAAAAATATATATCTTTCATTATCTCTGTTAGTTTGATTCCCTTTATTGCTCACATTTTTTTCTGGCCCAGCTCCGGTCCACACAGCCCCTTTTCCCATGGCCCACATGCCACAAAGAATGACGGCCCTCGAGTGGCACAGATCTGGATTAAAGACAAGAGCCACACATGGGCCATAACTGGCCTGGGTCTCAGCCAATCACTAACCCATTGATGGCCCTGCACTGGGCCTGAAAAGGTTTAGTGTTGGAAACGACTCAAAGGCGTAAGTAAACCAGAAACCCGGAAACTGAGCCTTATTTACACACAAAAAGTAAATGACTGTCAACTATGGCTGCCAAACAAAAACGTTGAAATTAACTAATTTAAAAAAATACTTTTGCAGAAAGTTTCATTAAACATTTTACAGAAAAACACTGTTATTTTACAGGTATTTTTGGAATTATTACCAACAAAGACATAAACTGTTAAATTGAACCTCTTGCAGATAAAAACATGTGTGAGTTTACATAACTATTTTACTGCATCAGCTACAAAACAGTTATCACCTCTTTAATAAACAACATGTGATGAGAATTTTTCCTGTGTTTTTTGTTTTGCCATAACAAATGTGTATCAGAAACACAGTTAAATCAGCAAAAGAAAAACTAACGTTGAAAAGTTAAGGGTCAAGAGTCCAACTACTGCAAACACTGATCACCATAATGGTGACAGCTCTGTTGTCAGAGCACCGTAACCTCTGTCACAGTTTATCTTGATTGCTTAAATACTATAACCAGGCTTTTGAACTAAAATGTCAATACCATAACGCCATTTATCAAAAAGCACACCCATTTCCCTAAACTATAAACACTATTCCACTGTTTTGCACATGAGTCAGATTTGTTGAACTAAAACTCTACACACAAATCCTTTCATTTCTCATTGCCTACACCATGTTGTCATTTAGAAAGCACTAGCATTCAATATTGTTCACTCAAGTCAGCACAGCTTCAGCTAAATTAGCATACAATTATCCAAGTGGAAACACTAAGAGTCAAAATTGATCACACACCAAGTAAAACCTTCAATAGATAGATAAAAGGGCCAGAGTCAGTTCATTCAGTTTTGGAACTGTAAGCCCGTTTATGGGTCCAAATGGTGGTTTCCGCCAGAACAGGTGAAGGTCTCTGCGTGTTACTGTCTTTCCACAAGGCAAATTAATTTAATGCCATTTACAGTTTTTCTGAATTCATAAAACACTAAACTCCATTCTCTGAACCAGATTCTCAATAGCCTAAACCAATTTGTCAAGTAAATCACTTTTTCTGTAAAACATTAAACAAGTTCAGGTAGTTAAAAAACTGTTTGCAAATCTCATACACTCTTTTTTCACTAAAACACATTTTGCACTGTGATGCACTTATGTTTTAAAATGCTAAACACAGGCAGGCAAAGGTTAAACACAACTACAACACAGTTGTCATCGTTTACACACAACGACTCAAAATTGTTACAGTTTTTTACAATTGTTTACACACTAAAATAAAAATTTCCACACAATTTGCAAAATTCTACTCCAAGGAGCAAAACACCTCCACAGATTTGCGCAACATTACACACAATGTCTGCTTCACCCTTTTTGCAAAACATTACACACAGTGATTTGTAAAACTCTACACACATTTTCACACCTTAGACACAGTTAAGGATTGTGAGGTTACTTCCTTGTCATTACAAAGCCCCGGATTGCCAATGACTACACTAATGAATGAATTGGATAAACACAACCACCAGGTGTGGAAGCACACATGTGCTAATTTGAAAACGCAGCACTCAGGTGTGCTATAAAAGGCAGCAGGTGAGTTCACCTGTCTTCAACAAAAATGGAAGGAGCTAGAAGAAAAAGAAGAAGAGTGAGAATGAGAGGGGGAGCTCAAAGAGGAGATGAAGGAGGTAGAGGAAGAGGAGAAGAAGGAGATAGAGGAAGAGGAGAAGAAGGAGATAGAGGAAGAGGCCCAGGTAGAGGAAGAGGAGAAGAAGGAGAAAGAGGAAGAGGAGAAGAAGGAGATAGAGGAAGAGGAGAAGAAGGAGATAGAGGAAGAGGCCCAGGTAGAGGAAGAGGAGAAAGAGGTAGAGGAAGAGGCCCAGGTAGAGGAAGAGGAGAAGGAGATAGAGGAAGAGGCCCAGGTAGAGGAAGAGGAGAAGGAGGTAGAGGAAGAGGAGAAGGAGGTAGAGGAAGAGACCCAGGTAGAGGAAGAGGAGAAGGAGATAGAGGAAGAGGCCTAGGTAGAGGAAGAGGAGAATGAGGTAGAAGAAGAGGCCTAGGTAGAGGAAGAGGTAGGGAAGGACTTATGCCATTGAAGACATAGCCTGTGATGTGGATGAAATCTTATGGCCTGATCCAGCCAGACGGAGAGATGATGAATAGTTACAGTATTCTTGTTGCTTTTACAGTAGTTTTTCTTCAGAGTCAAAGTGTATGTACTTCATGCAGTAATTTTTATTTGTCTACAGATTTTATTTGTTTCATTGATTTCATTGTTGGTTGATTACTGTAACTGATTATGGTAAGAAATACTGTGTAAGTATTGAAATAAATACTTGAAATATTCAGTCTGCAGCATCAGTGTTGTGCAGTGCTTTGTAAGTTTATAGTAGGCCTATTTGTGTACATTCTCCCTATATCTCAAACTAATCATGAAGAATGTTGTGGGTATGACACTATTTTTTATTTTTTTGTCATCTAAATTATCCCTTACATAACAATGTCTGGCCAAAAATCTAGCACATGCTATTTCCTAAAATTAGTTTTTTTACAAATGTGTTTTATATTTATCACAGCTGTGTGTAACTGGCTGCAATAGTGTCTGATCATTGAGGACTGTGTTGGTTAAATGAAAACTAATAGCATTTTCACAAATATGTGTATATGTTTTGACTGAAGTGTTTCATTTTGCAAACAATCTAGGAATTATGCAAATTGAGTGTGGTGTTTGGATAATTGTGATTCTGTTTTGAAAAAAAGAACCTGGTTTTCAAAATTGCGTGTAAACAATTGAAAAAAACTGTAATACTTATTTCTAATGATGTGATCAAACCAACTGTACATAAGCATTGCAGTTCTAGCAAGAGCTAAGCATATATTGGATCTTAAATCTCTTCGTATCCTGTACTGCTCATTATTGTTACCTTATTTGAATTACTGTGTAGAGGTTTGGGGAAGCACTTACCAACATTCACTACAGCCACTAGTCATAATGCAAAAAAGAGCAATGAGAATTATTCATAATGTCGGATTTCGGGAACACACAAATTCATTATTTTTGCAGTCTAGATTAATAAAATACCATGATCAAATTGAATATCAAATTGCAGTATTCATGTTTAAAGTAAGAAATAGGTTATTGCCAGGGAATATACAAAAGATGTTCTCAGAGAGGGAGGGAGGGTACAACTTAAGGGGAAGGGGAAATTTTAAGACTAATAGATTTAGAACAACAAGGAAAGGATTATGTTTATCAATTTGCGGAGTTAAATTGTGGAATAAACTAGATGAAAACTTAAAGCAATGCCCTAACATATTCCTCTTCAAAAAAATGTATAAAGAAAAGATTTTCAAGAAGTATCAAGAAGCACTGTAGTGAAAGTAGGAGTGCTCCTTTGTTATGATTTAAATACTTGCTAGTGGTCACTGTGATGCATGTATGTAAATTTGTAGGTATGTATGTCTGTAAAGGTATATGTATATATATGTAGGTATATGTATGTGTACATGTATGTATATGTATGTGTATATGTATGTTGGTATAAGTGTGTATGTGCATAGATGCAGATAACAAAATAATAATAATAACATAAAAAATTGTTATTTAAAGGAATGTAAGAATTAAAGGGGTAGGAGTACATAAGTTTAGCTTCTTCCTACTCCTTTTCGCACATGAGATAGAAGTATGTTCACACAGGAAAATAATGTACTTGGTTTACGGCTTATCCGCTGTTATTGTTTTTCTCTTTCTTTTTTTTCCTCTTTTTTTTAATGTGTTTTTATTTTTAAAATAATGCCTTAAACATTATTGTATTTTATTTTACATATTCTTCTCTCATGTTCGAAATAAAGATTTCAATCAAAATTCAATCAATCAAATCATTTACACTTTTGACCAAATCTTATATTTATAAATGTAAGTTTACTGATCAGAAACCCAATTTTATATGTTTGTTGACTGAAGTAAGGCTGTACGTAAACAGTATTAGAGACTCTCTGAATAAGAAAGCTGTCAAGACTTTAAAAATCTGTGAGCTTGACAGATATTTATTTGATATTTTTATACCTGAATGCACTTTTATTCTTATATTCATGTTACTATCCCCTGGCACCCTTTTCTTTTTTTTTCTTTTTTTTTATATAGTAATTTTTTCTTTCTCTTTTTTTGTATTGTTTGTGTTTTGTTTAATACTTTTATTTGTAAATAATGTATGTTGCTTAAAAAAAAACCCCGCAAACAATGTATTTTATACAAAAAATGAAAGAAAAGGTTTACTAACCAAACGGCATCCAACGTTGTGCTGAAACATGAAGAAACAGTAGAGGCAATAGAAGATACATGATTCTTCTCATGCTGTAAATATTGCAAAAAGCAGAGACAGGAACACGATTCTCAGCTGAATGAGTTACAAAATGTCTTGCCTTTAAAATAAGGATCAAAATATTTTGAAACTGGGATAAAATGCTGTGTAATCACATTTAAAGGCTACCAACATTTTTATTTGATGAAAATGCTAAATTTGAGAAGTTTTATTACTGCAACATGCATTTAAACAAGAACTCTCTGTCAGCACATCTGGGCTAAGCTTATTGTCAGAAAAAATGTATTGTTTAGTTAATAATTTCACACAAACTTTGCTCTGTTGTTCTGTCCGTGCTGCTTCAGATCCTTCTCATGCAGCCCAACATGGGAAGAATGATACAAACACAAAATGGTATCTCCTTCTTCTACAAAGTTTATTGGTCAGACCCAAAGTTTATATACTCTTCTTGTTATGCATATTCATTTGATATAGAACAAAGACTTTCACAATTGATTGGATAAAAAAATAACATTATCATAAGCCCTCCTACTTCTGTTTAACATTATGTTTTTACCTCTTTTCAAGGACAAATGTGTCAACAGTTAGATAAAAAACATGTTGAAACACAGCTGGTGCTCTAGCAAGGAAAGCAAAACTAAGAGAATGATGGGGGAGAACGAGTGGATCAACTCCCTGAGGGGATTGCGTCAGGGATAGTTCTCTGCTAAAGCGAAGAGGTCCACTTCTGATAACTTGTGACAAACCTGGTATAGTTAAATGGTCAAAATCAACTGTATGATGGATCAAAGTAATTGTAGACCTATTTGCTGCATTCTTGTTTTCTGCAGTGTTTTAGTAAAATTAGCATTTTTTCTTCTTATTGTCTTTCTGCTACTGTTGCTAAAATAACCTTTAAGCCTTTAATGTGGCGCTGTTTAGCATGACAGAGAAGCAACCCGCATGCAAAAAGGGCTTGAATGAAGCGCGTTTGGCTCTAGATAAAATTTTAGAGGATGTGGCGCAAAAGATAATTAATGCACTGCCCACTTTAAACTGTAGAAACGGTAAAATGGCACAGTTATGTCCCGCTGTCTGGATGGAACCAGGTCTTCCACTCTCTGTAGACTACACCTCTCTTGATAGCATGTCCGCTCTGCAGTTCAGATGGTAAGGAACAAATGGACAGGAGATGCTGGTCGGCACATAGAAAACTCCTCGCCAGCTTCTGTAAGGACTATGAATTGATGGCGCCTTGGCAATTTATGTATGTTACACAGTAGAATCCCCAGTGTTAAATTAACACCACTCATGTTCATATGTGTCCACTCTACACAGTGTTAAAATAACACTGAAGAAATCACTGAAGGAATCTGAAACAACTACAGGAATACAATAATGAGACAAGCAGAAACGTCTCGGGTTAACTTTGTTATGTAACCCGGTACTTTGAATAGGGAACGAGGCACTGTAGCGATGATGCAATGGGATGTGCCCACAAGGGCGGAGGTGGTCCTGCAGGGCTTAAACGGGAGAAGAAGGCGGCGGGACTTCCAAGATGGAACGAAAGAAGGCGAAAGGTAAGTGGCCAATATGTCCTCAACTGCTGGAATGCTAGTATTGCCCAGCTTCACAGAACCAACCAGGTTGGTGAAATCAGAGACCGCCGCATTAAAAAAAGGCTGCTTTTAGGGTACTGAGATCTTGTAATGAAGATTGCTGAAAAATGGTAGCTTCCTTCTAATGGGGCATGAAGTGACAGGCCGCTCAGAAAACGCTTGTTGACCTTGGAGGAACATCCTCTGTTCCAAAGGAAATTACATTGTGTGCTTCTGAACTGGGGCATAAAATATGTTTTATTACAATTTTTCTCGATTGCTTAAACACTATAACCAGGCTTTTGAACTAAAATTTCAAAACCATAATGCCATTTATCAAAAAGCACACTCATTTCCCTAAACTATAAACACTATTCCCTGTTTTGACATGAGTCAGATTTGTTGAACTGTCACTGCAAAACTCTACACACAAATCCCCTCATTTCTCATTGCTTAGACCATGTTGTCATGTATAAAGCACTAGCATTCAATATTGTTCACTCAAGTCAGCACAGCTTCAGCTCAGTTAGCACACAATTACCCAAGTGGAAACACTAAAGCCTGGTTCACACGGGACGATTTTAAAATTGTCGGCCGATTTTCCAAACCTGAGAGACCCCACACACGGCGATAAAAAAGAGATCGAGGAGGGATAAGAAGGAGGAGGAGGAAGGGCAAGAAGACAAGCAGTCTCAGATGAAGTTCAAGCCACTCTAGTTGCCCATGTCTTAGTCAATGGTATGACTATGAGGGAGGCTCGGCTACGAGTAAGGCCAAATTTGAGTCGCTTTACCGTCGTCTCGAGAACCTTCAGGGAGGTGTGGTGGCAAACAAAATTCTATCACTGAATAAGAGACAAACATTTCCAATAGTCTTTGATGAGGTTTATTTTCTTGCAAGAAAAGGCCAGCCGTCATACAGTCAAACAGAGTGGCTGCAGAGTGTGACAGTGAAGGGAGGGCATCCTTTCTCCTTTATAGTCTTGACTCCCAGAATGTTATCTTTCTAGGCAAATGATGGTATTTCATCCATATGTGGAACATTCTTAGACGTGTCCATCATATTGTATCCTTGAGTGGAGGCTCTCCTGTCACGTCCCAACACTCTTTACCATTCCAATACAATTCCATATTAGAATAAGGTTTGTGTGTGCTCTTTTACTGTCATATGATGGTCACACACATCTCACTGTAAGTAAATATATTATTATTTTTTTTTTTTTGTGTGTGTGTGTGTGTGTGTGTGTGTTGTACTGTGTAGTACATGAATGAATAAAAATGTGCCAATGTATCCATTGGTTGTGTCTTTTGTGTTCATCATGTGAAAAGGTTTGTGAGGGAGGGAATCACAAGCAACATAACTTACCAGTTTTGGAAATGTTGTTTTAAATTTATTGCACCAGTGTGTTAGACTAGTGTGTGTGATTTTGAGGGCTTGTGTGTCCTGTCTGAGGGCAAAGTTTGGTTTTTCAGCAAGAGTGGATGGTTTTGAGTGTAGAGCTTCATTTTGACCTGAAAATAGGATGTTTGGGGAATTAGGTAAGACGTTATGGATTTGTGTTTATAGTTTTGAGAATACCAGGCATAGTTTCAAGAAATGTGTTTAAGCAATCGAGAAAAACTGTAAACTCACACATACAAACAGTAGCTTGCACGCACACAGGATCATTAAGAACCTATTGTTAACGCTGTCCTGCGATTTATCTACAAAAATCGCTTAGCAACTTAAAGTTACAGCATAGATCAGGGGTGGGCAACAGTTTTAGTCTGAGGGCCACAGTTACTTTGGCAAAGTAAACGGAGGGCCACACTTTGGACAACTGCAATTAAACATAGTTACATGATTAAATGGTACAAATTAATTCAATGCAAATAATTGTATAAGGCTACTCTACAGTTACTTTGACTTTGCCAGCCTATTTCACGGCCTGATATTTATTTTTCCTACATTAACATACAGACTTCAGGCAATCTGGCTTGGAATTATCAAATTTAATTGAGGCTATATACCAGAGGGAGACCTTCATCACTGAATGAAAAACATATTCAGCTGATTTCAGTTGTGATTATTTATTTTTTTGTAATTTCTTTCACATATTTTAAATGTTTAAATCTTTTATAAAATAGAACACAATTTAAGTGCAGATCAACTTCATCACACGTATGTTTGCTTGAAAGATATAAAGGACAACATGGAATAGGCCTATGCATCTCACAAAATTTTAATTTGATTTAGCTGTATCATCATCATCTACGGGACATGCATAAGAAATGGCAACATGAAAACTGAACAATGTTGTAAAAATAATTTACAATCAATCAAGGGTAACTTAATGGAACTTTGGCTAGGCCTGTTCTGTAACTCAATGTGAACAGTTGAGGCGGTCGCCTTTCTTTACTAAGTCATCGAAATCTGGGGTCGTGTTCGACGTTGAGATGCGCAACATGGACGACAGGTGTGCGTCGGTTAGTCATGATCTGTAGCGTGACTTGTTAAAGTTCATTACAGAGAAAGTCTGCTCGCATACATGGACCCGAATAAAACGAGCATCCTTTGTGCATGCCTCCGCATGTTAGGAAACTTGCCCTCAAAGAGCAATAAAATGCTAATTAATTATTTAAAAATTTTATTTAAAAATTATACAATGTGATTTTCTGGATTTTTGTTTTAGATTCCATCTCTCACAGTTGAAGTGTACCTATGATAAAAATTACAGACCTTTACATGCTTTGTAAGTAGGAAAACCTGCAAAATCGGCAGAGTATCAAATACTTGTTTTCCCCACTGTACATGGGAATGGATTCAGGAGGTATCAAGAAATCAGTGGAAAATAATGTTTATTATAAGTGTGTGTGTTACCGTGTGACATCTAGCACATGATGGAGGGGACACACTCATTCAGTTTTAAGATATTGGACAATTAATGTTGTTGTTTTTTTAATAGTGCTTAAATATTTGCCTATATCCTTGCTTTCATAGAAGAAATGTCATATTAACAATAAATCTGAACAAAAACAAGAGAAAATAAATCAATTAATGTAATTAGGCAGTATCACAAAGCAAAATCAACAAAGCAAGAGTTGTAATTTTTGTAAGATCCAGTAGATGTCTTACCAGTATCACTCCTGCATCTGCTTTATGGAGTCAGTAACACCCCAGCCTTTGAAACAGCAATCAGACAATGAGCTTTCTGTACCCTTATAGTTCATGTCATCCAGCCAGACTGGACCAGAGCCTTAAAAGTATAATAGAACAAATATAATAGCTACTATTGTTCAAATTCTCTTCCTCAAAGTGGAGGACTTTCACAGAGCTATATGTTGCAGATGAAAGAAAGATCGCCATGTTACTTACCATTGCTGGAGCAGATGCTGTGGAGGTTTATAACACCTTTATTTTTGAGGATGGGGCTAAATTTATGTTGTAAACAGTGAAGTTCAATGAAATATACAAATAAACTGGATAAGGTATTAGAATAATTTGATGCCCTTTAGAAGAAAGTGACACGAATTTGAACGATATGTTTTCAGAATGTGAATGCAGTATGAAGGAGAGGCTTTTGATTGCATTCTTCCAAGTTAAAGGCTAAAAACTTGTAATTTTAACAAATTGAGAGATTCTGTGATTCGTAATCAGATTGTTATTGGTATATGTGATTAGAAACTGAGAGAAAGATTGTCGAATTGGCAAGACTGCAAGTGGTGCAGTTCGATGTGGCCCTACAATTTCAGCAGAGCGCAGCTGTAGACGCCATTTCATTCAGAGACAAAACACTCAAGTAGCATTAGAGGTAATTACAACAACACATTTCTTTGCAAACATTGTCGTGCTAAACATGAGTTTGGTTAGTGTCCTGTCTTCAATAAAAGGCAGTGGTAGACAGTAACTAAGCATTTTTAACTTACTGTTACTGTACAGTACTTACGTAAATTTTTACTCAGTACAGTATTTTTACTTTACTTTACTTTTACTTCGCTACATTCCAAAGCATAATATCGTATTTTTACTCACTACATTTCATAAAAAGTGATTTTGATTCGCCGATCCTTTTCAATTAATTTGTAAAATCGGTTTGCAAATCGAACTGAGCAATTAATTTGTGTATTAGACCGATCTGATTGCATCTGTTCTCTAGTCGACAACGGACCGATTCAAATGATCTGGTCAGAGCGAGATATTAAAAATATCTGTTTTATCTATAAAACAAATATCTATTTGTATTCCGAAGACGAACGAAAGTCTTACGGGTCTGAAACAACATGAGGGTTTGTAATTACAGAATTTTCATTTTGGGGTGAATAATACATTTTTTGGGGTTATTTTAGCACTCTGTAATGTGGATACACATATGAACACTGTACAAAGGTTCCAAGGATGTTCTTTTAAAACAGCACACAAAACATTATTCATTTGAAGTTGTCATTATAATGTATAAACGATGTTCCAAGAATGTTTTCTGAGCACATTTAAAAATCCTTCTACAAACAATGCAAAATGTGCACCCATTGAGGATTCATTGTCAGTTCAGTTCTCATCCAATAGTGTCAGTGCAGTCAAGTCAATAATATTGCACATGAAAAAAAAACCCCAGCAATGTACAGCATGTAGATCAAATATACATGATCTTTCTTTTGTTAGAAACTCTTTAAAATACAAAATTAGGATGAACACAATTCATGAAAGTTCTTACGGAAAGACTTACAATTCTTATTGTCTTCCATTTAAATATATACCAAATAAAGTCAAGCATTGTGAGATAGGGATCACTTACATGCACTGTCCAATCAAATTTGAGGACTACCTTAAGTTTCATTTCACGAGAAAACAAAACCAAGTAACTGCAGTGTGCAGACAAAACCTGTTTGAGTGGCTTTAAGTTTACCACAAAAACGTTTCCCATAATGCAAAGAGGAGGTTCTCATGTCTCATCACTGGTATGAATATAAAGGTATGAATATAAAAAGTCTATTTTCAAATAAACCTGACTGTTTACTTTTTCATTTATCCATATTTCATGAGACATTTTTAATGCTGGGTGTTGACATTCCAGTTACTTTTGTGATTAGACCTGGCTTTGAACTGGTCTTGACATGACACAGCTGAAACATAGCATTAAACAGAGTATCTTAAATTATTTCCATGAAATGTTCATCTATGGAAATGTATCATTGATTAATTACTGAATTAGTACTTTTGCATAACGCAAAACTAACAAGCATGTTTAAATGAAGCCTCTGCTAAACTCACTGACGGTGAGGTAATTCAATGTTCACTGTGGTTTTGCTCCGGTATTCAAGAGTTTGAAAACTATAGGTGCGCTGCAGCTATTTTTTTAACTAGCTATATTTAACAAAATTTTATATTTGTACCGTTCAATGACAGGACAATTTTGACCATAATGGGCCAATTGTGACCATTTGTGGGTCCAGTGTGATCACCCATGTGTCCCATATAAGGGTTTTTTTATGTAGCCCACCTCGGCCACAGTATTAGCACCCATTTGTGACCCAAGTGAGCCCATATAATGAACTTCTAAATGGGCCCCTCTTAGAGCCCACTATGGACCTATCATGTGCCCCTATCGGCTAACATACATGGGTGTGGGCAACCCAAATGGGGCCCATAGAAATTTGTCCATCGGCTCTACATGGGCCCCATTTGGGTTGCCCTCTCGGGCCCAAGTGACAGCCCATCAAAAACCCACATGAGGCTCACATGGAAATGTTCACTTGGACAGCATATTGACATCAAACACTAACAGTATATGGTAACCAAAAACCAGACGTCTGCTAAACATCATAATGTTAATGTCCATACAACAATAAAATGTAACATCATTACACACTGATATTTTGTTGGTTTTAAATTGTGGTAATAAGTAATTAATATATAACATCTTCCAAAAATCTAAGAATGATGTAGAACGACTTTGGTCAGAAGACAAAAAAGCAAGATCTGACAACTGAGTTTACTCGCTGATCACAAGTTTCAAATCACAAACAAGCAGTGCTCATCTGACTTTGTTAGAGCTACAGTGAACAGAATTAGCTTGGCAACAAAGAGCTGGGGGTGTCCTTCTTGTAGTGATGGGCAAATGAGGCTTTGGTGAAGCACTGAACCACTTAGAAGAATTGTTTTGAAAATGGGTTCATGACTCAAAGCTTCAGTAAGAGCGACCTCTTCTGGTAAGGTGCCAAGGCTGCATCTAAATTATCCCGGCTAGATAGTGGACAGGAGGCTTTTAGACGAGTGAAATAAATCTAGTGCATGTATCTTTGACCCAGAGACTCTCTTCTCCTCAGATAGTTATACTGTGGCTTGGTAGAAGGGGGCAAGCAATTTCAGGCATGCAGAGATGGTGTCATGGTCCTCTGAGGACAGTGGTCTCACGTCAGTCCTCAGTGTTTCAAGAGATGCCCCCACTGATTGTCTCTCCTCAAAAAGGCGCTGAAGCATGTGAAAAGTGCTATTCCAACATGTGTCCACCTCCTGAATAAGCTTCATGACTGGACGCTGCATTTGCTCCTGCACTTCTCTTAGCTTCTCCTTGGCTGTGGTGCTGGTCTTAAAATATGCCACCACCTTCCTTGCCCTTGATCGTATGTCTGCTAGGCCAGGAGTTGCATCCAGGCTCTTTTTAACTACTAAATTAAGAGCATGTGCAAAGCAAACCATGTGGAGAAGATTTAAATTTCTTCAGGCAACCACATTGGCTCCTGCATCTGTCACAATGGAGGTGACTTTGGTTTCAATGCCCCATTCCTCCATCAGCGACCTCTGTGCTGCTGAGATGTTATCTGCTGTATGAGCCACAGGGAAAGGCAACACTCCCAAAAGAACTGTGGCCAGCTTTGAAGAGTCATCCACATAATGGCAGGTGACTGCTAGATATGCATCCATATTCATGGAGGTCCACATATCAGCAGTCAGGCTTCTACCTTATGCATGACAGCCCTAGCCTTGATCTTCTCCTCCTCATACCTCTGGACCACCATGTTCTTCAGAGCCTGTCTAGATGGCAGAGTGTATGTGGGATCCAGCAAAGCCACAAAGTCCTTGAAACCGCTGTCGTCCACGATGGTAAAAGGCTGCAGGTCTTTCACAATCATATTCACAAGAGCCTCATCCAGCTTTTGGTTTCGGTACACTACAACAAACAAACAAATAAATAAAGACATAAAAATAGAATTAACAAAATAAATGAAAGATTTATGTAAAATTACAGGCCCAGGAGTCATGGAATGGACACAGTAATCAGTAGTGTGTCTAATAATAAAACATATACCTTACCATGACTTGTGTTCCCCTGATTTACAGCAGCTCTATGCTTTGCGGTGAAGTGCCTACACTCAAAAAAAATTTTTTGTCTAAAAATAAGATTTATGTATTTGAATTGCATAACAAATTCCCATGCATTTGGATTACATAGTTTTAACATAAACCAATCAATAATCTGAATGTGATTCATATTTTTAAGTCATATCTAAATGAAACAGATAAGATTTATGTAATTGTATTAATAAACTGAATGTGATTTATATTTGTCAGTCGTATGTAAATGAAACAGGTAAGATTTATGTAATAGTACACAGAAAAACGCCCATGTTAAATCAACACTGCTCAGTGTTCATATGTGTGCACACTACAGAGGTAAAGCGGTCATGAAGTTAATGAGATAATTAACTGATGATTGAGCATTAATTATGGACACCTGCTGTTAACAAGCAGAATCACTGAAGGAAAGAGAAACACAAGAACTACAACTGACTTCAGCCACAGCTAAAGGAAGACATTAAATCTGTGAAGATCTCAGCAGAGGAGGATTAAACAACTCCACAAACAGCATTACCAGCTTCACTTATTACTAACCAGACTGACTTTATTTCATTTCCGTTTGAATGAAAACAATAGTTGTATTTTAAAGTCACCATGATGGTGGTTAGCGTTTGCTTTAGTTGGGCTCTTGACCCTTGACTCTTTAATATAAAAATTTCTCTGGCTGCTATAATTATGTGTTTATAAAACACATTTGTTGCAGCAAAAAAGCCAAGAGAAAAAGAGATCAGGTGATGTTGGCTGTTTATTGATGATGATGACAAAGCCTGATTCGCTGATCTTGTTCAGTGTCTAATGCTTTGATTATATAGGACTTTTGTTTTTTTTTACATTGTTTTATCCATAACAGAAGCCATTTAATTTTACAGCATGAAATCTATCAAACAATATACTTTTTTTTTATAGTTAGTGCACAAAAACCTTTCATCTATGGCATTACTTAGACTCACACAGACATCAAGAAACAGCATATCAATCTCAACAATGGTGACAAAAGCTACAAAAATCCTGATGCATAATTTATTAATGCCACAATGCATGCTGGGAGATATGTGTGAGTTTTGATTGGTGGTACCCAGCATGCACTGCAGCATGAAGCATTTCATTGTCACCATTGTTGAGAGTCATACACTGCTTCTTGATGTCCAAGTAATAATTAGTGATGGGCAGATCGAGGCTTCGTGAAGCAATGAAACAGTTGAACCAAATGGGCCATATTGTTTCGAGGCTTCGAATCAATCCGACACCCGTCTCAATGGTGACACTTAGTGGTCACTTGCAGGTGTTGATCTGAAACAACCATGACGAGCCATTAAAAAAATGTGTTGTTTTTTTATTATTGTATTTTTCTAATATGTGAAGCTTGTAACCTATAGGCTCCTCACTGTGCATAATGTTATTTTGGTCCTGCAAAATGAATATTAATAAAAGAAATCAAGCCACAATGTCTCACTTTTTTTAGAGATTTTTATTCAAAAATATTAATTTCTCTGCTGTGAAAGGACTTAGCCTACTTCTTTTTTTTACAGATAATTTCTCCAGCCTTTGAAAAAATCCTCTCACAAGGGACACTTGTTGCTGGCATGCAAAGATATTTTTTAGCTAGGACATACAAATGAGGAAAGATTACTGCTATCTCTTTCCAGTTTAATTTAATTTCCAGTTAAATTTAAATGTAAGCCTAAATAGCCTGTAACTAATCAAATCGCACTGTCACTATATCACCAAAAATCCGCTATCTCAAAATCAAACTCCTCTCACAAAAACCCACGAGGTCAATATGCGTTGATTTCACTTTTATACAGATGTGCGATTGTGTGGTCTGTTCCCGACCGTGTCAATCAAACGCTGATTCGGCGGACCACACCTGATGAAACACTAGTGAAACACTTCGAGGCTTCGTTTGGCCATAGTCACGTGACATGGGTGTTTTGAATCACGCTTCGGATCAGTGTTTCGAAACATCCGCGCTTCGGGATCTCGCAAAGCTTCGAAACGACTGTTTCGCGTCAGCCATCCTTAGTAATAATGTAGAAAGTTTAATGCACTAAATGTTTTTAAAATTCTTTATATTATTTGATTAACTGTTGGATCTAATGCTGTCAGGTCACACAGCTACTATAACAATGAAAACAAAATCACATAACCCCAATAATCAAAGCATTAGACACTGAAAAAGATAAGTGATTCAGGCCACAATATGATGATTACACCTTCATCAATAAACAGCCAACATCACCTGATCTCATGTTCTCTTGGCTTTTTCGCTGCAACAAATGTGTCTTATAAACACATAATTATAGCAACCAGGAAAAAATTACATTACAGAGTCAAGAGTCAAACTAAAGCAAACGCTAACCACCATCATGGTGACTTTAAAATATAACTATTGATTTCATTCAAACGGAAATGAAATAAAGTCAGTCTGGTTAGTAATAAGTGAAGCTGGTAATGCTGTTTGTGGAGTTGTTTAATCCTCCTCTGCTGAGATCTTCACAGATTTAATGTCTTCCTTTAGCTGTGGCTGAAGTCAGTTGTAGTTCTTGTGTTTCTCTTTCCTTCAGTGATTCTGCTTGTTAACAGCAGGTGTTCATAATTAATGCTCAATCATCAGTTAATTATCTCATTAACTTCAAGACCGCTTTACCTCTGTAGTGTGCACACATATGAACACTGAGCAGTGTTGATTTAACATGGGCGTTTTTCTGTGTACTATTACATAAATCTTACCTGTTTCATTTACATACGACTGACAAATATAAATCACATTCAGTTTATTAATACAATTACATAAATCTTATCTGTTTCATTTAGATATGACTTAAAAATATGAATCACATTCAGATTATTGATTGGTTTATGTTAAAACTATGTAATCCAAATGCATGGGAATTTGTTATGCAATTCAAATACATAAATCTTATTTTTAGACAAAATTTTTTTTTTGAGTGTATTCATGGATGAAGTATTTCCATTGTACTTCAGTTCAGCAGAACACACCAAGCACCTCACCTTCAGATATATTGTTATCATTATTTGTAAATAAAAAAGCATTATGAGACTTCAAAGAGCCTAATGGCTACACTAATCAAGAGCCAGGGGTGTCCTTCTTGTCCATGATCAGAGGCTCTGAAGGCTGGGAACTCCCTCCTCGTCTGTGACTGGGAGAACAGGCGGCTAATAGCTAAACAAATTAAATTAACACTACACACAAACAAGATGACCCAGAGGAAAGCCGCCATGTCGCGAGCTGCAGCAACATGCAATCAGAGGTGGGTAGTAATGAAGTACATTTACTTCGTACATTTACTTGAGAATTTTTTTGGAAATACATTTACTTTGTTACATTTACTTGAGTATTTTTTTGGAAAAAAAATTACTTTTAAGAGTAGATTTAAATGTGGGTACTTTTACTTTAACTCGAGTACATTTCTAATGAAAAACTGTACTTTTACTTTGTTACGTTGGGCGACGAATGTTATCAAGTATTGTTCTGTATTTAGTTTTTTGTACTTGAAACTATGTTGCTGTGTGCTAACTTTATGTAATGTCCCTTTTTCTTTATTTGAATTTTATTTGCTCTAGTCTACTGTTTAAAATCTACTCCATTTATACTATTGTCTGTTATATTGTCTTTTCTATTTCTGTTATGTTTTGTTTTTAGCGCAATTTTCCACCGGACAAAATTGCGATTGTTAACTCATGATTTCTGTTCTGTCTGTGCGCACCAATCTTGCACTTCTATCTACTCCTCAACCAGACCACGTAGAGACTTCGGGTTTTCGGCATTATGTTAAGGAAGGTCTAATATCGGGAACGCACAAAAAAAAAATCCAGGAAAAGATTTACTATCTCTTAGTGTTGTGATCCCATGAGGTCAGAAAATTGCGCTAAAACACTCACTGAGTTTTTATTACTTGTTTGTATATACGTTATAAAGTGTCCTTTAGCTACCCAGCCAACATTTGTAGGCCATATATGATTGTCCATGTCCATAATGGCCCCATGTTAATTGCCCAGATGGATTTCATGCAGGATTGCACTTGGTACTAGGTGGGACCCAAGTGGGCAACATGCACAAGACGCATCTCGGTCCCAGCTTTAATGTTCTGTTTGTTTGAAGAATCTTATTTTGACGTTGTTTTCTGTTTCTCTGAGTTACTGACTGTGGTTACTGAATTTGTCCTTCACCTCTGTGTTTGCGGGTAAAGTGTTGCTTGTGGTGTCGGTTATTGAATATGCATTTATGTAAAGCTTTTGTGTTTTTGCTCTTCAAAACAGGGTGACATCGCAGGCCTAGAGGGCCGAGGTGACGTCGTCAGCCCGAGTGACCAAGGTGGAGGTGGGGAAGTCCCCAGCGAAACCAGGGTGATGAGAGACCAAGGTTTAGCTGGAGGGACGAGGGAGCCCGGTGGAGCCTTAGTGATGGCGGTCTACAGCGGAGCTAAGGGGACACAGAGCCAAGGCGGATCCGAAGGGCTGACAGGACAACGTGGAAAACTGGGCCTGGTGGTCTGAGGTGTAGCCAGGGGATCCAGGCTCGCCAAGGGCTATGAGACACCAGTAGGGCAGGCACATCCGAGGAATATGATGAAATCAGCGGAGATGATGGTGACAATGGGGTGGGCAGGATATTGAGTAGGATCGCATAATCCATGATAGAGGGTGTAGTTGACTGGAGAGGGACGAGCTACATGGTGAAATTGATGAGCCAGCGCTCCTCCTCATCTGAGAACTGTCTCACAGGACCTGACTTCTCGCTGGATCTACATCTGACTATAAAAGAATACATTAAATCACTCAAGATCTCAGCAGAGGATTAAACAACTCCACAAACAGCATTACCAGCTTCACTTATTACTAAATGTTTCTCAAAAGCATTGTTAGCAAACTATGGTCGCAAGTTCCATTGAACTCCATTGGTAACGACAGAATTTGCGCCCATAGTTGGCTCTGGGAAACGCACCCCCATTTTGACTTTATTTCTGTCATAAATCTACAGACGCTCTAAATGTGAGAAATAACAGAGATTTAGATGTTGATCAGAGACCATTCCTCCATACAGAATCACTCCAGATCCTTCAAATTCCCAGCTCCATGTTGGTGCTTTGTCTCTTCAGTTCAGCCCACTCGTTTTCTATAGGGTTCAGGTCAGGGGACTGGGATATTTATGGCAGAAGCTTCATTTTGATCAGTGACACCTTTTTGTGGTGATTTTGATGTTTGTTTTGGATCATTGTCCTGATGGAAGATCTAACCACGGCCCATTATACGAGGCCATCAGGTTTTGACTTATTTTATCTGTATTTGATAGAACCCATAATGCCATGTATCTGAACAAGATTTCCAGGACCTCTGGCAGACAAATAGACCCCAACATTAAAGCTCCATCAGTATATTTAATCGCACACATGAGGTGCTTTTTTATCCCTGTGTGCACCAATTCCCATCTCGTGGGTTTGCTGCAATAAAGGTCTTTTTTTGTTTGTTTTATCTGACAATAGAACATGTTCTGGTCTGAATTTTCAGTAGTATCTGACAACTGAATATGCTGGAGTTTGTTTTTTGATGAGCGATGATCTTTCTTGAAACCCTCACAAACAACATGTGGTGATGGAGGGGTTGTTTGATATATTATTTTAAGGCTTTCTGACATCAAGACTCAACTTTCTGCAATTCTCCAGCTGTGATCCTTGAAAGGTCTTTGGACACTCAAACTATCCTCCTCGCTGTACATTAGGACAAGGCACACATCCTCTTCCAGACAGATTCGTAATATCTTTAGTTGATTGGAAAATCTTAAATATTGCTCTGATGGTGGAAATGGGAATTTTCATATTTCAAATTTCTTTATCTATTTTCTTACAATACTCAACATTCTTTTGCACATCAGAACTATATTCTTTGGTTTTACTCATTGTGATGATTAAGGGAATTTGGCCTTTGTGTTACTTCATATTTATAGTCCTGTGAAACAGGAAGTCATGGCTGGACAATTCCATGTTCCTAGTCACCCTAGTGTGCTAATAATTGTAAATATGAAGGGGAATATTCTTATTTTATAGAAATATTTTACTCACAATAATTTATAGGGGTGCTAATAATTGTCGCCAACGTGTTTTGGCTATTGTGAAATTTAGATAAAATGCTGTGTAATCACATTTAAAGGCTACGATAAGTTTCATTTCATGAAAATGCTAAATTTTGTAAGTTTCATTATTGCAACATATGCATTCAAACAAGAACTGTCAGCACATCTGGGCTGAGGTAGTGTCAGAAAAATTGCTAACACTTTATTTTGATGGTCCCCTTTACACATTCTGCTGACTATACTAGCCATAACCTTAATTCGAAAGGAGAGTTAGTTGACATGTAGATGCAATGTGTCAGCAGAATATCTAAAGTGGACCATCAAAATAAAGTGTAACCGAAAAATGTATTCTTTAGTTAATTTTTTTTCTGTCAAACTTTGTCTGTTGTTCCGTCCGTGCTGCTTCAGATACTTTTAATTCAGTCCAACATGGGAAGAATGATACAAACACAAAGTGGTATGCTTCAAATCCCCTTCTTCAAGTTTACTGGTCAGATACACAGTTTATACTCTTCTTGTTAATAATACAATAATAATGTTTTATTTATATAAAGCATTTCCATAGCTAAAGGACCCTTTACAACGTACTGTAAAAGCCAACATTGGTTCTTACTAAAACTTTTTTAGTTAACTTTACTTAATGTCTTAACTTAATTGTAAAAATCTAGTAATCTGTACTATTCACAACACTGTAAAATCCAACATTGGTTCTTACTAAAACCTTTTTAGTAAACTTTACTTAATGTCTTAACTTAATTGTAAAAATCTAGTAATCTGTACTATTCACATACTATGTTATATTTACTCAGAAAACCCAAGTTAAGATTAATTGATTGGTTTGAGTGTGGTTTTTGAGGCAGGAAAAATTCTTAATGGACCTTTCACTCATTTCCTCCACTTCTGCAGTTATTTGTCTTTGTTTGCATTCACTCATTTCCCAAAGTAATCTTGAATGTTGAATTGTCAATACAACTGAAAAATTTGTGAGAACATAACATAAGTTGACTTCATAAATTGATTTTGATTTTCCTAAAATATTTATATTTATGGCGATTATAGTGATCCCTTTGGTTGGGCACTTGGAACTATATTTTCTTTATTATGATTCTCTTTCTGTTGATGCACTGATGCAACAATAAATCAGTTGTTTAGTGTCAAAGAAAGAGAAGTACACAGCAAAATCCCCAGTGTTAAATTAACATATATAAACATGTGAATTATATAAACTCTGAGCAGAGTGTTAAATGAACACTGAAGCAGTGTTAAAGATAATGAGATAATTAAGTGATTAACTGAGTTATGATTGACCATTATTGAAGACACCTGATGTTAACAAGCAGAATCACTGAAGGAGAAAATCACAAATTGTAAGTTACCATTGTGGTGATGGGTGTTTGCTTTAGTTGGGCTCTAGACCATTATATGTTTACTTTAGATTTTGTTCGTCTGCTGTTATTGATTTATAACAGTCAGATGAACAAAAAACTAATATGATCTGATGGTGTTGGTTATGTTTGGACATAATCATGATGTGATCTGAAAAATCAAACTTATTGAGAAATGTGGTTTAACTTTATAATTACAGCAGCTCCGTGATTCTACATATGATTTTCAGTATTTTTAATATAATCCAAAATAATTAATAAACATTGTTCTAATCAAAAGACTTTTAAATAAATTTATTTAGAAACACAGACATCAATAATCAGCCTGTGAATCTCAACAATGGTGACAATAATAAAGCATGTTGCAGTGGCTTCCACCAATCACAACTCATTAATGGCTCCCATCATGCATTGCAGTATGAATAAATTATGAACTGAATTATCTTTGTAATTTCCTTTTCCTAATTGAATATTCTGCTCGTCACCATTGTTGAGGTGCATAGACTGGATCTTGATGTCTAGGTGTGCCTAAAAGAAAGATTTTTTTTTTTTTTTCAAACAGTAATCCTTTGTACTATATCTAAAATTCTGGATATGTAGAATCTCGGTTATTCTGTGATCAACAACATAAATCTAAGTCAGAAATAAGGTTCTCAATGAGTTCAGTGAAGCTAATCAAGTTCAAATGATGATTGCCATAACATAATCATCAGATCACTTTTTTTTCTTTGTTCATCTGGCTGTTATAATTCACTAACAGCAGTCAAGCAAAATCTAAAGTAAACATATAATGGTCAAGAGCCCAACTAAAGCAAACACCCATCACCATAACGGTGGCTTACAATTTGTGATTTTCTCCTTCAGTGATTCTGTTTGTTAACATCAGGTGTCTTCAATAATGCTCAATCATCACTCAATTAATCACTTAATTAGCTCATTAAATTTAACACTGCTTCAGTGTTCATTTAACACTGCTCAGAGTTTATATAATTCACACTTTTCAGTGTTAATTTAACACTGGGGATTTTGCTGTGTAATACTATACACACACACTCATATATATATATATATATATATATATATTTGTGTGTGAGAGAGAAAATATGAATGGTGTATAATGTAACTTGTGTCAATTAGTGATCTTTTATAATTTTGTTGCTACTATTTATGCCTCACCTTCTGAAACAGTTAATTGGGTTTATATAATCCCTCTATATTTGTGAAAATCTTGTAATTGATCATGCTTGACTCACACAGACTTCATCATTCAGCATGCAAAACACAACCATGGTGACAAATACATTTCATTTAAAGTAAATTATCAAGTACTCTCTACAGTTATTTTTTAGTTACTAGAACTCTTGTGTAAGTGAACTATACTAACTAAGCATTTGTCAGTACCACATACTATTCCTATTTCACTTTACTTGCTTTTTTTAGAGCAATCGGTTTCCTGATATTTTCCTAGTAATGTGAACTCTAATGAGAAGTTAACACAACTAATGATTTTGATTCAAGAGTGCTTGAGTATACTTGATTAACAAGTTTTCTATACAAATGTTATTAAGTTGTGCCAACTAAACATTAATACACTACTTTACTTGGACATTTTAAGGCAATCGGTTTCCTCACTTTTTCTAAGTAAAGTCAACGTATTACATTTTACAGTGATACAAAAAAGAAATCGTAACAGCAATAGAATCGACAATATAATTACAGTAAAAATGGAGTAGATTTCAAACAGTAGACTAGAGCAAAGATTATACAAAGACAGAAAAAGGGACATTACATAAAGGTTGCACGCAGCTAAGCTTGTTTACACCACAGAATAGAAGATTTTAAAAAATAATTGTAAATTTTTATCTCACAATTGCGAGTTTAAATCTGGCAATTTTGACTTTATTTCTCAGAATTACGAGATATAAAGTCAGAATTGCGTGTTATAAAGTTAGTATTGTGAAATATAAACTCACAATTGCGAGAAATAAACTCGCATTTTCTGTGGCGGAAACAAGTTTCCATATGCAGCAACATAGATTCAAGTACAAAAACAAACAGCAGAACAATACTTGATAACAATCAGACAACAAATGTTTTAAGTTGTGATTTAAATTCAGAAATGTTATTAATGCAGTGACTGGGGGAGAGAGTTCCAGAGTTTAGGTGCAAAAACACTAAGGCCATGTACACACTGTAAAGTTTCAAGAGTGACAACTGCATTTAAATGCGGAACTGCAATGATTGACACCAGAATCTCGCCAGAAGTAGGTCATCCAGGTACTTTTTGCCTACTCTTGGACATACTTCTTTTGTCACATTCTGTTTTTCGTCCTACTATATTGTAGGGAAGTATGTGATTTCAGATGCATCCCGCACAAGTCCTGATAGGTGAAGCCAAAGCGTTTTTGATCACCCCCAGGTGATGCATTATAGGTCATAAACCCCACCCACTCCATGTAATCTAATAGGGCATGAGACAAACTAAACAGTCAAATTACACTTCAAATAATTTTGTCCAAAGATGGTTTCTGTAATTTTAGGTAGTAATCCCACTGATGTAAGTTCAAGTGTTAGTTTTTTTTTTTAAATAAGTTTTGTTTTAGTTACTTATTTGATGCTAAAAATAGTCAAAAGCAAAATAGTCACTGAGGCACCATCAGACTTTTCCAGGATTTTTGGGAGGAGATTGGAGCTTTAACTTTTATTTTTTAAAGTTAAAATTATTTATTTTGCACCAACATAATGAGTTGTTGTACTAACCGATTCTGCAGGAATTGATACCACGGCTCCACTTCACACTCACTATGATGCAGACTCGGGCACCAAGATGTCAGCGCCATATTGGGACATTCACTTCACTTTTCAAGCCTTCACTTTTCAAGCCTTTTCACTTTTCTACAATGGTAGAGAGTAAAGGTGCGTTGCCCATCTTTTTTTAAAGTTTGTGTTCTGAACAAAGAAATATTACAGTAACAAAAGACTCGTTATGTTCAGCAATTTTAACTAAAGCAAAGTTGACAAAGGAGTCGTGTTTTGCTTATGCTTGGAAAGGCAACTTCATAGAGCTCGCTCTTGTAGTGTTGCCATGTCCATTTATTATATTTAATGATTAAAGGCTGTGGTTGAAGTCAGTTCTTGTGTTTATCTTTCCTTCAGTGATTCTGCTTATTAACAGCAGGTGTTCATCACTAATGCTCAATCATCACTTAATTATTCACATAATTATCGTATTAACTTTAAAACTTTAACATTGCTTCAGTGTTACTTTAACACTCTGTAGTGTGGGAACATATGTTCCCCGAGCAGTGTTGATTTAATACTGGGAATTTTGCTGTGCAGAAAGTTCGACAGATGATAATTATATATTCCAAATTAGGGGAGTTTTGATGATGTGTATTCTCATTTGGTTGCACCACAAATCATAAAACAGATGCCACCACCTTTCTTTTTCCCCGTGAGACTGCAATCGCTGTCCGTTCAGTTTATACAAAAGTCTATGTGTGCACGTGTCTGCATGGTGGAGCCGATGGCAGGAGGAGCCAGGGTGGAACTGGTTGAAGGGCTCGGCGTAACCCGAGGACCGATCTACGGAGGTGGAACCAGGGTGCCTAGAGGAATCGACAGAACAGAGAGACCGATGGACCAGGGTGACATCCACTGCCCTGGAAGCCCAAGGCAGAGTTGCTGGCTCACGGGACCGAGACAGGGACTTGACTGCCCGTGGCAACGATGGAGCAAGCGAGGATGATGGGGAACCTTGAGGAATGGAGGAGTCCAGAGGAGCTGAAGGGGTGGAGGAGTGGAGGGTCTAGTCACAGCCAGAGACCTGGAAGTCTGTGGCAGAAGCTGAGCGATGGCCGACCGAGATTGATCCGGAGGGACGAGGGAGTCTGGAGGAGTCCCAGGACAGATGGGTTGCGGTGGAGACGAGGGGAACGCAGAACCAGGGCGGAGCCGATGGGCTGACAGGCCAAGATGCTGCCGGCGACCGGCTGAGCTGGTGAAGGGGAAGCCTGAGGTGCTGCTGAAGAACCGCATGGTATTAGTGGACTGGATGGAACCGGAGCATCCAGACAGCCGGACTGAACCAGTGGGAAAAGAGTCAGTTCGAGGGTGGGGACTCGGGTGGGACCTGGATCCATAACCCACAGGTCTATCAGGCAGTCATCTGCTCCTGGCTCTGGGATGGACTGAACAGCGTACTTATACTCCAGGACTGACAGGGTAGCTGGCTCTGGCTCTGGACAGATTCTGTGGTAGCCTCTGGCTCACAGACCCTCCTTGCTGGAGAACCCACCACAAATATTTCATTAAAGGCTTTTGTTGAGGGGGTAGGAGGATATGCACTGCTTGTGAGTCCATTTGATCTATTTTATCTCTTGTAGGTCCGATCTTCTGTAACATTATGGGTATGTACAAAGTGCATGACAACCGAGATAATCAATGCAAATGGTCCTTTAATAAATAAATCTAAATGACACAGGAAAACTCAGGGGATGGTATCACAACCACGTAAAAAAACGAGATCGGACAAAGAACTGAAGCTTATAGAACAGGTGTGTACTAAACTGGAAGTATAGAAACTAACTTCCGAACAAGAAGATGAACTAGAAATCAGGCAAACAGAAACTGAGAACAAAGAAAACTAAATCAAAACAGAATATAACAGAATACTTTTTACACATTGCATGTTGCGGGAGCTTGCGACATGGCGGCCTTCCTCTGTACCATCTTGTTTGTTTGTAGTGTTCATTTAATTTGTTAACCTGTTAGCTGACTGTTGTCCCAGTCACAGCCGTGGAGCTCGCAATCCGAGGGTAATGGAATCTACATTACCTTCCTGAAGATAAAGGCAAGAGTGCAGCCAACCCCCTGGGAGGTATGGGAAGGGACTGTAGATTTTAAAATCAAGCATTTTCCCCATTACCAAACTTACACCTAATACCTAAATTATATATATATATTTTTTTTTGCATTTTCAATGTTATCCAAAGGATTTCTTACAAATTGTTCTAATACTGTACATTTTTTAATTTTTTTTTATTTAGACACATACAGTAGACATCAAGAATCAGCCTGTGAATCTCAACAATGGTGACAATTATAAAGCATGTTGCAGTGCATTCTGGGTGCCACAAATCAAAACTCATTCATGGATCCCATCATGCATTGTGGTATGAATAAATTAGGATCTGAATTGCTTGGTAATTTCCTTTATTCTTAAAATTTTCTTTTAAGATGTTTTTATGTGACTTTTTATTCACTTGTTTTCTAACATTCAGAGTTGATCTGTTTATCTGGATACACTGGTCACCATTGCATTGATTCATATGCTCATTCCTGATATCTGTGTGTGCCAATTTTTTTTTCTTTTCTCAGAACAACTTTTAAGAAATTCTTTGGATTAATTTGAAAAAGTTTAATCTTATGCTGTAAAATCACAGTGATGCTGTAATCAACAGTATAATTCTAACTCATTGATTAGGCTCTATATGATCTCAGCGATTCAGTTCAAATGATGATTACGTCAAAACACCCTCAGATCACCTTTTCTCTTTGTTCATCTGGCTGTTATAACTCAGTAACAGCAGCCAAACCAAATTTAATGTTAATAATTTAAGGGACTAAAGCCAAACTAATTCAAACACCGATCACCATAATGATGTTGCTTTTTCTCCTTCAGTGATTCTGCTTGTTAACATCAGGTGTCTTCAATAATGGTCAATCATCACTCAATTAATCACTTAATTATCTCATTTACTTTAACACTGCTTCATTTTAAGCTTAAATTTAACACTAACACTCTTGAGTGTGGAGCCAAAGAAACTCCCAGGAGAGTTTATTTAACACTGGAGTTTTTGCTCAATATTATAGTGGTGGGCTGCTCGTCAGAGTGGTGCATGAAGTGATAAACTTATTGTCCGGGTTCTGCCCTGACAGCCTTGTCTGTGTTGTCTTTGTTTTGTGTCTCTATGTTTGTTTTGTGTGTCAGCACATGGCTTTGTCTTTAGGTGTGTTCGACATCGGCTGCGGCTGGATGCAACCGATCGGCAAGAGTAGCCGCGTGCAGGCGGGGAGGAGCTGCAAACGGAGACATGAAGTCGGACACTTTCTGGTTCCCGTAGTGACCACTCACGTGGTGTTTGCATACTTTACCACAACTGAAGTGAAATAAATGCAATATTTATTTCAGAGACATTTTCATTCAATACTTTATGTACTGCTTCATACAGCGTCTGTTTGAACAAGAATAAAGTTCAACATAAGCCTCTATCAATGAAGTGGAGTCTACGTTTTTTAATCAGTTTTAATTTGATAAACATGACACAATATAACATTGCAACTACATGAAAAGAGTGTTCACTGTTATAAAAAACTGATTTGTGAGCTTTAGAGGAACTAAAGGTGTTCGAATAAACACGAAACACACGTGATCGTTGTCATGCGGTGAATCCGGCCAATCATGGAACAGCTGTGTCGTCATCAGCCCTCGGCAGCCGCTCTTGAGAAGCTGTGCTGGCTGAGTTCTCCGGCTACTCTCGAATTGCTCTCGCGGTACTTTGATGGCTTACGTCACAGTCACATTTTGTCTGCGCTGTATCAAGTCGGACAAAATTTCTAACCGGCATGCACTGCTTCAAGTCAGCCGCCGATCGGTCTGCGCAGAGCTGCATGAAGTCGAACAAGCCTTTTGTCTGTGTTTGCCACGTGCTGCTCTTGTTCCGCCTCATTGTTTCCCGTTTCCACACCCCCTTGTTTAGTCCTTGTCTAGTCCTCGTTTGCTTGATTGTTTTCACCTGATCCTCATTTGCTGTTCCCTTTATATTGTGCCTCTTTTCCCTCATCTCTTTGCTGTTTTTTTTTTTTATGTACAATCTTTGTGTGCGTTATTGCTCAGCTTGTCAGTCAGTGTTTCTGTCTTTTCTTTGTTCCTGATTTTTAGTCTAGTCCAGGGGTCGGGAACCTTTTTTGACTAAAGAGACATTTTTTCATTTTTGGATAATGCATTTTTCCAAAAGAGCCACAGTAGAAAAAAATGTTTAATATATATATATATATATATATATATATATATATATATATATATATATATATATGTATATGTATATGTGTGTGTATATGTGTACCGGTATATATATATATATATATTAAAGACGTGCTTTTTTCAATAAAAAAAATCAACAGTAGTAATTATTAGGTCCAGAGACAACTAAAAACAAACTAATATTCAGCATACAATAAGTTGCAATATGGAATTATTTGTGCAGGGCTTTCACTGTGAAGTTGAGTTACCAAGTGATGAACATATAAGCTCTTTTGTGTGCGTGTGTGTGTGTGTGAGAGTGAATGCACACAGTACTATCTGCTGTGTTTACGTGAATACTCGACTTGGCATTTTGATATATTTCTGTTTATTTGGCCGCTTAGGCACGCAACGTTACCGAAGACAAAGGCTACTATGCTTGTCCGTGCTGCGCTCGGAGCGCGCGCACAGCATCCTGTCAGTAGAATTCAGTTCTCTTTCGCGACTTATCGCGCTTTTAATGTTTATTTTCAATATAAAGCACATCCTGCTCTTTTCTTTCTCATTCATTCATGCATTCATGTTTTGTTATTAATAACTTTAAACAGAATCGTCAACTGAAATCTGCGCGGATTATCAAAAATACTACACAGGACATAAAGGGTCTCTGTGCAAAAGTGAAAGTAGCCAACGGGTGAAATGTCACTTTACACAGCAAAGCACCCGTTTCAATAAATTGATATATTAAAGTTTATAAAGCCTACTTTTACATTTTCGCTGCTGTTCTAGAATGGTTTTCGCCAGCTCGAATCCAGTGCAGGACCTGTAGGTTACCACAGAAACGTAAGCGGTTAGTTGATTGCTGTGGTGACTCGTGACTCTCGCGAACAGCACTGAACACGCACTTTTGCCGGTACACTTTAATATTATTATTATCATAAACTTTTCATTAACTTCAATAGGCTGTACTACAACAAGGGAATTGTAATTGGCTGCTTTTTCTGCAGAGAGCCGATCTCTGTTGATGTGTTTTAATTGTTTCATCGATGGTTTGTTGGTAAAGGGTGAGAGACCTCGCGAGCCACACGATTTTTGCCAAAGAGCCAGATGTGGCTCGCGAGCCATAGGTTCCCGACCACTGGTCTAGTCAAATCCTAGTCTTTATTTTGCTCTAGTTCTTCCAAGCTTTATTTTTGGTTCACCTCTTGTTTTTGCTTTTGTTAACTAATCTTTTATTTATTTTCTCTTTAGCTTGTCTTTAAGGTTACAGTCTTATTTTATTTCTTTGTTTTCTAGTTCCAGTTTTATTTCTTTGTTTACTAGTTCCAGTTATTCATTTATATAACTTATTTATTTTTCCTTTGCTATTGCTCCAGTTATATTAAGTTTCTTATTGTTTTCTGGTGTTCTAGTTTTTGCCTGTTTTTATTTTGCTCTTGTTTTTGTTCCTGTCTGCTCCCCGAGATTCCCTGCCTGCTGGTTCCTTCTCCTTGGCAGTTAGACTGGTTCAGGGTCTGTGTGCAGCAAGTATCGGATCTCTGCTTCATGGTTCCTTGCCCTGTCTTCTCCACACCCATCTGCCTGGCCTGGTCCTCAGCAGTTCTTCAGCCTGTTGTCCTCTGGAGTTCATTCCAGCAGTCACCCACAGCTGCCCTGTTGTTGTTTCCTGTTGACCTTCTGTTTGGACTGTTCCCGCCTCACCCTATATTGTACTGTCTTCTGTTAATAAATATCACTCCCCTGCTCATTCTGCATCTAGGTCTCCCCTATCTGAATCCTGACACTTCTATTCAATGCTTTACTCAAGTGTCACAATTGTGATGCTATTAAATACATTTATTTTGAGGCTTTTCCAAGCAAATATGGATAAATTTGGTTAATTTGATTAGCAATTATATCATGTAATTAGTGAATGGTTTTCCTTTCCCTTTTTTATCCACAGGAAGATGACAAATAGAGTGCTGCAGGAATGAGTCCCAATCCTTAGAAATTAGGTTGCATTTTTGTACTTCTGGTTCAATTGTCCCAACGTCAACAAGTACTAAATTCCTGACATAACACAAACTCTAAATGTGCTAGCTGGGTCCAAAAGAGGGGTATGAGCTCTGGACAGTTTTGAATTTTATGAGGACATTTTACGAACAATTCTGATTATATTTTTTACAGTTTGATACATTTTGTAAATTAATTCACAGAAGGTTTGTTAAAGCCATTTCTTTGAACAAGCAAGCATTTTCTTTAAGAGTTTATTTTTATTAACATATTTATTTTGATCCATTGATCCATTGCACACTTTATTTATCCAATAAAATGTCATTTCAGTTTTATTAAGATTTTAAAGTTTGTTATCTTTCTCTGCTGATGTCTTAAAATAAATAATTTGGGACTGGCTGACAGTACATCTTGACATTTGTCTGACCATGGTATTGAAAGATCTCTGGTAATTTATTCCAACCAAAATGCAACGTCTGCCCAACGTTGGAGTTTGATGTAAAGACAACAGTGTGCTTTGAGGTCAACCTGTTTTTCATTTTTAACCAAAATTTAATGTCTGCCCAACGTTGAAGTCCAACGTCTTTATGTTACTTTGACATTAAAGAGGAATGAAACTGACAAAGATAATGCAAGTTATATATTTTTATTTTTGAAGTGCACTTTCAAAATAATGAATTTTTATTGCTAAAATAAATCAAAAGTTTAAAATCAACAAACATATTAGAGAAATCATTCAAGAATGAATAACATGAATTTTTAAAAGAGACTTGATAGAATTGATACTAGATTCGATTTAATAGATTTGAATGAACTGAAATGGCTGTAGTAAACTACAGTAGCCAAATGTAACTGCAATCAAATATACTCTGGACGCACAACAAATCTAAAACTGTAGTCATCAGGACAGGGGTTAGGCAGACCCATACTGCTGTTGGTTGGAATCACTGCCATGCTGTTTTTGAATTCTTGGACATGAAAGACATTGTTTTGATTTTTACAGGTGAGAATCAACCTGTTGCTGAAGCGAATGGTGTTAGTGTAATAGTTCTGATTACCACTTGCGAAGAACCTTGCAACAGGAAAAGATTTACATGAGACACCGTAGTTAGAGCATTCCTGAGCATTACGAAAAACCTGGGCTTGCCACTGGACCATCTTCTCTTTGTAAAGAGCACTAGGGTGTGCAGGAGTGGAGAAGGTAGGAACTTGGGTTCTGATAGGTTGGCCATACCTGTCATAATCATAGTTGTTATAGCGCCGGTAATTGATAGTTGGGGTTGTGTCATTGATAAATACACTCCATTCATTAGCAGTGTAGATTCTGGGCAGATAATCATTACTCATGTTGTCCATTTTATTCCTGATCTTAGAGAAAGGCAGAGCATTGAACTGAAAACCTCTGAGCAGACCAGTTAGGTACAGTTTCTCATGATTCTGATAGAGAACACTTGAGGAAAATTGTATTTCATACAGTTTATCCATTGGGATCAAGAGGAAGCGGATGTGATTCAGGAGGCTGGCCTGTTGTTCTGAACTAATTGTATCACTTTTGTCTTGGATCCATCTCTCCAGAGCTTCAAGAAGAAAAGCTTCATCCTTCACAACCAGGTCTGAGCGCTGCAGCAGAGCGTCCATCATGTGAAAGGAGATGGTGCTCCACAGCGGAGAGCTTATGAGGAACTCACAGTTCCAGGAGAGATACTGAAGGACATTCTCCTGCAGAACAAGGTCACCTGTGCGGACGCCATACTCGTACATCGATAGCTGTGTCCGGAAGGTGTTGTCTTCTGGAAGGAGGGAAGTGAAGACCCTGCCAACATCCTCCATAAGCGTCTTCACTCCGAAGATAAATGACAGCTGATGGAGACATTGAGCCGAAGTGATGGAAACATCAATCTGACGAGTGTACAAATACCTGAGAAAAACAGTTCTGACACTGTAAGCATCTATCACCCATAATATATTCAGTAGAATTGTGATATGCACTATTCAAAGCAACATTCTCGATTAATTGAGACAAATGGATTGAGCTACAAATTTAAGTGATCTTAAGAAATGTACCTGAGAAAAGCAGAGACATGAGGATGGCACGTCTGGCTGACATCCACTGTGAGGTTCCTGGACTCATTTGTTATGTTTAGTTCTGGATAAATCATGAGGATCATACGGTGCACACAAAACGCCAACTCTGCCTCTTCACTGAGGTCTCGTACACTAATGTTGAAATCACAACCATCTCCACTGTCAAACAGAAGACCAAGATCATCAGACAAACCCAGACTGTTATCCACAGAGAACTGACGATTGCTGGTTATGTTTTTACCTGCAAGAAAATGTAATAAAAGCGGTTAAAACAATAGAAATAATAGAAATACAAGTGGACAACTGCAAATATATCTAGTAGTTGAATTTCTTACCAGTATCGCAGGTCACTCCTGCATCTTCTTTATGTGAGCAGTCAGTAACACCCCAGCCTTTGAAGCTGCAATCAGACAATGAGCTTTCTGAACCTTTACAGTTCATGTCATCCAGCCAGATTGGACCAGAGCCTTGAAAAATCAACAAAATTGTGGTTTAAAAAATAAGACAATTATTGTTATCATAGTGTGTAACAATAAAATGGACTGAGGATCATATACCTTCACCATATTGTCCTCCAGCCGTAATTGAGATTGCCCCAGGGAAACCCATCTGACGACACACCACTTGTGCTTCGGCCACGTCCCATCCGTCATCACAAACTGTTCCCCACTGTCCATCATGATAGATCTCCACACGACCAGAAGAAGGAAGATCCCCCACCAATCTCACTCTGCCCTCCTTTGTTGGCTGCTTTGGTGTGTAACCTTCATCCAGCAGCAAAAGATTAAAAGGTTAAAATATTTTCCAAAAAAAAAAAAAAGAAATGCTCAGAAAGTCAATCACATTTGTTGTTCAACCTCAGCTAACTGTGCATTTGTTGTTGCAACAGGAAGACATATTTGGTTGTAAAATTCCAATAGACGCTGTAGATTACATTTAACGTAAACAATACATTGCAATGTTCACATATTGTAACATTGTATTCATTTACATTTGGCAGACGCTTTTATCCAAAGCGACTTAAATTGCATTTCAAGGTACACATTGACATTCTTATAAATTCTTGCTTTCCCTTGGAATCGAACCCATTACCTTGGCGTTGCAAGCGCCAACTCTCTACTGTTTGAGCTACAGGAAAGCTCATTTTTTGTAAAACTCAATACTTAGTAAATCCAAATACTGCAAACAATGTATTTTATATAAAAAATGAAAGAAAAGGTTTACTAACCAAACGGCGTCCAACGTTGTGCTGAAACATGAAGAAACAGTAGAGGCAATAGAAGATACATGATTCTTCTCATGCTGGAAATATTGCAAACAGCAGAGACAGGAACACGATTCTCAGCTGAATGAGTAACAAAACGTCTTGCCTTTCCTTTAAATAAGAGCCAAATCAGGTCAAATATTGTGAAACTTGTATCAGACGCTGTGTAATCACATTCGAGGGCTACCATAAGTTTCATTTCATGAAAAGGCTACATTTGAGTTTCAAGTTTCATTACTGCAAAACGTGAATTTAAACAAGAACTGTCTGTCAGCATATTCTGGGCATGCAGTGCGAGTGAGACCAGTCCAACTAAATTCACACAATACAGAAAGTAAGTTAGAACTAAGTTCATTTAATTTGTTATCCACCTGTTGTCCCAGTCACAGCCCGAGGAGGCAGTTCCCAGCCTTCAGCGCCTCTGATCATGGACAATAAGGACACCCCAGCTCTTTGCTGCCAAGCTAATTCTGTTAGAAAGCCTGTTCACTGTATCTCTAGCAAAGGCGGTTGAGCACTTCTTCTCAAGTTTTGCTTGATTGCGATCACCAAGTAAACTCAGTTGTCAGATCTTGAGGGGGGATCTTGAGGGGGGATCACAAGTTTTCGAACATGTGATATATGCAATTTCATCATCTTGCTTAGAGACTACTGTAGCTCTGTATTATAGAAACTCCTCTACCCTGGCACGACTCAAAACTGTCTAAAATGTCCTGTCACCTGTCAAGGGGTGGGATATATTAGGCAGCAAGCGAACAGTCAGTTCTGGGGTTTCATATGTTGGAAGCAGGAGAAATGGATAAGCGAAAAGATCTAAGTGACTTTGACAAGGGCCAAATAGTGATTGCTAAACAATTAAGTCAGATCATCTCCAAAATGACTAGTCTTGTGGAGTGTTCCCGGTATGAAGTGGTTAGTACCTACCAATAGTGGTTTGTACCTACCAGTATTGGGAAGTGTTGCAAGGAAGGACAACCAGTGTACTGCTTCAGGGTCATGGACACCCAAGGCTCATTGATGCTGGCCCGATTCACATAGAAGAGCTATTTTATGTTAAATTGCTGAAAAACATAATGCTGCCTATGATAGACAGGTGTCAGAACACAGTATATCTCAGTTTGCTGCACATGGGGCTGCGAAGCCAAAGATCAGTCAGAAAGCCTATGAAAACCCATTTACACCACTATTATGAAGATTGAAGAAGAATGCCTGGTCTGGTGAATCTCATTTTCTTTTAGATCAGGTGGGCGGCCGGGTGCATGAGCGTTGTTTACCTGAGGAAGAGATGGCAGCAGGATGATCTGGGCAATGTTCTGCTGGGAAACCTTGGTCCTGATCTTGATGTGGACGTTACTTTGATACAGTACGTACCACCTACTTAAAGGGATGGTTTGGAGTAAAATCAACCTAGGGTCCTTTGCACCAAGACCTCGAGCCAAACATCCCCCAGAAGCCTTTTTTCCCTTGGTTGAACATTATTAAAGTTAGAGCTTATTTAGAGAAATCAGCCGGATGGCTTAGTGCAGGCGCTAATGGATCCTAGGTTGTATCTCGTAAATTACCCCACTAATAATGCCCAGAATGGTACCAAACTTCAGTAGTACAAATAGGTTCTGCTCTCATAAACGAGGCATTGGAAAGTTTGTAAGTACATCAGGAGTTTATTTAAATAACACTTGCCTGACGGCTCATGCTTCCACTAACCCGGACGTCAACGTCACTTCAGTGGTTTGGGAAAAGCCTGTAAAAGTCCTGGCAGAAAGCGATGCATAAGGATGTAGTGTAACGACGCCCAGTTCCAGGAATGCACTCATATTTTGTTGGTAGTACCAGTTTGCAACAATTATTAGTTAACACTAAGTTGTTAACAATAATTCGGAAAAAAGAATAATTCGTCGTTACACTACATCCTTATGCATCGCTTTCTGCCAGGACTTTTACGTGCTTTTCCCTAAAAACAGAAGCATGAGCTGTCAGGGCAGTGTTATTTAAATAAACTCCTGATGTACTTACAAACTTTCCAATGCCTCGATTTATGAGTACAGAACCTATTTGTACCACAGTAGAAGTTTGGTACCATACTGGGCATTATTAGTGGGGTAATTTACGAGATACATCCTAGGATCCATTAGCGCTGCACTAAGCCATTCGGCTGATATCTCTAAATAAGCTCTAACTTTAATAATTTTCAACCAAGGGGAAAAAGGCTTCTGGGGGGTGTTTGGCTCGAGGTCTTGGTGCAAAGGACCCTAAGTTGATTTTACTCCGAACCATCCCTTTAAAGTGTTCCCTGATGGCAAGGGCCTCTTTCAGCAGGATAATGGCACCTTGGCACACTGCAAATATCGTTCAGGAATGGTTTGAGGAACATGACAGAGTTCAAGGTGGCCTACAAATTACCATTGCTGTGTAGATCACTTACAAATAGTAGTCGGTTACTGATTCCAGATTACATGATAAAAGTTGTAGTTAGTAACATAATCCATTACAATACACATTTAAAGTAATATAATCAGACTACTTTTAGATTATTTTTGACCAAACTTGTTTATCACATTCATTTGATTAGGATAATCTTGTACCACATTGATATAAAAACACAAAGAGAAAGAAAATATTTTCCATTCTTTTTTCATCAACACCATGAAGTGCATTAAATATTATATTACATCAGAGTTTCCCAGACTCGTGTTGGAACTGCTGGGGGTTCGTGAGTTTAATGAAAATCTATTAAGAAATTAAATAACAAAATAAAAACTCACTACAAAAGATAAAAAGATAAATTGTTTAATTGCTAGATAATGGTTAGATATGCAATGCTGCAATTTTGTGAAAACACTTGTTAAAAGCTAAATGATTTCTGTAAACCCAGCAGTCAATGCTGTGTTGGGTCTCAGTTTTGTTTTCAGTGATATCACATGACTAGTGAGGTAACATGACTAGAGGCTGGTCTGTGATCGCGATTCCTCAAACCTGTAGGACGTATACTGTATATTAAGATGTAGACACTTATAAAAATGAACAAGAAACGAAAGAGGTAAATAAATTATGAATAATTTACTGCCATTGTGAGAACAAAATGTAATCATGTAATCAATAAAAAAATAACTTTAGTCTGATTACAAGTATTTTAAAAAGTAATATACTCTAATTACAAGTAGTTAATTTCTTTAAATCTGACATAATCCAGATTACATGTAATCAGTTACTACCCAGCACTGAAGATTTCCCAGATCTCAGTCCGATTGAGCATCTAAGGGATGCGCTGGACCAACAAATCCAATCAATGGAGGCCTCACATTGTAACTTGCTGGACTTTTAAGGACCAGCTGTTAATGTCTTGGTACCAGATACCATAGGACACGTTCAGAGGTCTTGTGGAGTCCATGTCTGCATCCGAAAACGTAGGCAGTGACTTGTTGCCTGGCTGTCCTATCAGGCAATGACTTTGCAGGCAGCATTTGCGCACTAAAGTTCCTTACGAAACTGATTTTGACAGACTTCTGAGACTGTAAAAAATAATCCTGTAAAAAAACGGTAAACTACTGTTAGCTGCGGTTGCCAGCATCATACTGTAAATATACAGTGTGTTACTGTTTTTTAGATTAACAGCTAAATACCATTTTGTCAGCTATAGTATAAAACAGTTTATAATAATAACAAATATAACAATAATAACAGTTTTATATTGTAGCAGACAAAACGGTATTTAGATTTTTACGGTATGATGCTGGTAACCACAGCTAACAGTAGTTTACCGTTTTTTTTACAGGATTATCTACAGCAAAATAGAGCTGGCTTTGATGAAAACAAAGTGAGTATTTAATGTCTACAATAGTAATTTCTCGCTAGAAATGACATCGTAAGTGGAAAACATTGATCAAAAATGTACAACTGATGACCAGCCGCAACTTTCAGACGCCATCTTTATTCTGGTTCTGATTGCCAGTTTCGGATTAATCTCACGATACTGACCTGCCTCTTGGCCCCAACTTTGCATCTTGATTTCTCCCTCTTGCCTGTGTGCTCTTCTTGCACGGCCTTTTCCCCTTGCCGGGGATTAAAAATCTGGTATTTTACTGTGTCAGCAATGAGGAATGTTTCTTATCGCTGTACAGCCGACACAAACTTTGTTGCATTATTTACCTGTCATCACTGTAAAGCTGCTTTGAAAGAACCTATATTGTAAAAAGCGCTATATAAATAAAGGTGACTTGACTTATTACTGTAGCGTTGCTTACTATTCGTTTAATACAGTATTCTGGTTTAATATACTGCTTTCTGAAAACCAAAACAATGCTCTCTCAGAAATTGATGGTACTACTATTCTCTGATCTCTTCTCACAGGCTCAAGGTTGTGTCAGGGAGTGAAAAAAAAATGATTATGAAAATGTTGATGGCTTAGGTCAGGAGTCCAAGTCTCTATGAAAACCCCAAATATGTAATTTTGCCATTTTGTTAAAAACAATTATGAATGAATAAATGCATTAACTCATTATGTGAACTCGCAATGTGCAGCATTTCCTAATGAATGTGATTATTTTTAATTATTTTCTTTTTTTAGCAACATCCCTACAGTAAAACCATATAAACAGACTGATTATAACAATTAGATAAAAGAAATTCAGGTGCACTAATAGCTTTCTTAAAAACCTTCAATCTGTTGTTGTCAGGAAGAAAAAAACAGCGACGACAAATACATAGCTGTGGCACATTAATGGAAAATAACATTCATCATTCTGTGACGGATCAGTTTGTTTTTTAGATTTCATTTTAAAAGTAGCTGAAATTCTTAAGACATTGATCAATAAAAGTAAAAAAACAAAAATGCATGATGAAAAAAAAAAAAAAAAGACATTCACAAGACCACATGGCAACTGCAATAATGTGTGTAGAGTAAACTATTTTATGCATATTCTATAGTCTATCACTTCACTTCATTCTGTTACATTCATTACACTGTAAGTACAGTACTTGAAACCACTTATAGGTCGTTGCTGAAAATGGTAGTGAAAAAACAAAAACAAAGAAATAAAAAACTCTTGATGAAGGCTCAGATAAGTCTCTCAAAACAATTTAAGAGTCAACATGTCCTAATTTCTTCAGTCTCTATAACCACAACCACATTTTAAGCAATGTCTGCCAATAGTCATTTGGCATTATTTGAACGTCATTGAACTATTTCAACCTAAAGACACCTCAATGTCCACATCTAGATGTACATCATCTAGTTGACGGTATTTATCAGTCCTTGGCACGTATTTACCTCCAGACAATCCCTTAGACACTAAATGAATTCAAGTCCTTCATACTTCACATCTCCAATCTTAGTTTCAGGGAGCAAGATTCGGCCATCCAGGGTGAATGCCACAATGTAAGTGGCAATTTTCCCAGCATCCTCCTCAGACTTCAGGGCAACAATAATCTGGTCATCCGTGTTGGGGACAAATTTGAAGGACGAAAAGCCGTGTGTAGGGTTCAGGGGCCCAACGTTTCTCGCTTTAATGTCCTGGAAGTCTGGGGAGCAGCTGAGCATTAGGTTGGTGCCGCGCCGCTCATCCGCCGTCTCGTCGTAGCGCTCGCTGCTAGCACGCCGCGGCAAGAAGAACCAGCGCTGCAATGTGTCGCTCCAAGCTGCAGACTCATGAATGAGGTACCCTGAGAGGACCGTAGAGAGGAAATGAGCATTTAATCTAAGAGACTGAGTACTAGTGAAAAGCCTGTGTCATACAGCCATATTTTAAAAAAATATAAGAAAAAAAAATATAAGCCATATAAGAAAAAAAAATTTCACATTTTCCATGAAGAAAATTTAGCCTATTTTCCTGAACAATAAAGGGTCCACAACACATGGGATTATATTTTCCTTGATCTTTCAGAGACACTAAAGCCTCATGTTCTATAAAAATATATTCTAACTTTCATTATTCAACAATAATGAGTGTAGTCCTGTGTAAAAATAAAAATACAATTATTAAATTAGGAATGCTGTTAAATAAATTATATTTAGTAAGACTAATAAAGCCAAATTGGGCAAAAGCCAAAAGCCACTTCCCTGTCCACTTTCCGCTCTGGCTCACAGTCTGTGTGACGTCTTTTTTTGCTATCAGTAATGTCTGCACAGCACGATTTGTGTGTCAGAGTGGACAATTTATCACTGTAAAGCTTCTTTAAAGAAATTTGTACTGTATAAAGCACAATATAAGTTAAGATTGTAAACTAAGGTTTGTTGAGAACGTCTCCATCCGTGCTTATTGTCAATGGAGTGTTCCTCTCAAAGGTAGAAATTAAAACAAGCTCATTCGCCAAAGAAATGGCTTGAGAGAAGATTATTCGAGGTTCATTTTGATGAATTTGAAGTCCTGCAAGTAGATTGTCACTGCTATGCTGTAATAAAGTTCTCATTCATCGAGATCTTTGATGTCCTCATTATTTTTGTCTAACATGAGTGTACTTTGAATGGCTTGTGCGCTCAACTGTGCACTAGACAGTATTCCCGGGCTTTGGTGCTCTTTGGTAATTTTTGACTGAAAAATCTTAAGTTTTGATTTTTTTTCTTCATCGGAATGGTATGAAACTTGGTAAAGGTTTTGGCACTTGCTATGTGAACACACAAAAAAAATCATGTACATGATTCGAAAAAGGTTAAATGGTCCTGTAAAAAATAGTCACACTTGTGCTCCTCGTGGTCATAAATGAGCGCATTTGAAATGAATAAGAGACTAATTTTATCTGGTGAAAACTTTTGGTACTGCAGCCAAACAAAATCTCACTGAAAGCTAATTTTTTTGAGATATCAAGCTTGGACCACAACTTGTTTAGATTTATGGCTTTGATTTTCTTGCATTTTTAGAGTAAAACGTGATTTTGGAAATATATATTTAATATATAAATTGAAAATAGTATTTTTGTGCATTTTTCATAACAATATACGTAAAATTCTGATACTTTTTTTCACTTCAGCAATAATCTGCCAAGTGTCGTCTTTCAATAGAGATCAAACTTAAGTCTGTGCTCTAAAGCATTCAAGATTTACAGCAGTTTAAAGGAGAACTTGGTAACTTTTTTAACTTAATAAAACTGTCTAGAAATCATTTGGATGGTTAAACAACCTGTTCTGGTGATATTGGTGACTTTCCCCGCTCCCCCCAGCGTTCCCAGGCGGAAAACCAACCTTGCAACATGGGGACTACCGTCCCGGCAAAATAGAAATTGGAAGTCTCGTGAGAAGCGAGAACGAGAACGAGAACGAGCGCGAAACACGAATCGCTTTACGGCAATTCAACATAAACACACACGCATGTATGATGTATTACCAGATTACCCACCTCGGTAGATATAGCTCCACACGATACAGTTGGCTTGCTCCGATCAAAACAAACGCACATGAGCAGCGGTAGAGAGGGGGAGGAGGCCGCCGCAAGTGAGTTTTTTACGACCGTGTTGTGACATATACGCCCCCCCACAGCTGTAGGGGGAGCTCGTGGGGAAAACATGCGACAACAAAAGGGAAAATCAGCGAAGAAGTGACTAGAGTTCGCTAGAGTTGCCGAGTTCTCCTTTAAAGCTGGAAATTAAATTTTCAGGTCTATGCTCAAAAAGTGAATAAATGGATTATACAGCATAATATTTATGCTGTATAATCCATTTATTCACTTTTTGAGCATAGACCTGAACATTTAATTTCCAGCTTTAAACTGCTGTAAATCTTGAATAAATTTAGCATAAAAAAAATTCCCCTAAAAATACAAAACATTAAATAAAAAACATTATCAAACTAAAATATAGTACATTCATTTCATTGACAAAAAATCAACACGCAAGGAGCACCAGAGGGTATAAACTAGAAGAGCTCTTAACACAGAAGTTCTTGAGAGATCAATGTCACTTTTAAAATACCAAGCATTACAATATTTACTCACTACAAATACACACTGCATGTGAGTGAATGGCTGCCGCTTACCGGGCGGACTGATGCCTGCGGCTCTGCGGAGAGAGTTGTACTTGGGAACCCAGTTGTGGTGCTGTACATCTCCGTGGATTCCCACCACTTTCACCCACTCAGGATTGTCATTCAGCACTTCTCCACTGGTGGTGGTCCACTCCTTCCCCAAACCCCCCACATATAGATGCTCGTCCTTCACTGCAAGCCACTCTGCCTTAAACCCTAGGTAAAAGAACACCAAAGAAGAAACCACAACTGAAATCAGATATCATGTAAATTGATTGCTTTGAATTTGATTCGTTATTTGACATATTTCAGTAGTTTCTGACCATTACACTAAAGTCAGCTCATGCTGGCTTAAGGGTGGCAAATTAAAATGCCCATATTATGCTTTTTTCTGGGGGGAATGTACCTTTCATGCGGTGTGTAATTTAGTTATTTGTGTATGTCAAAGGTCTGTAAAGTTTCAAAGATCAAAGAGCACAATAAATTAAGTAAATGTCTCATTCAAAAGAAAGAACTGATTCTGAACTGCCTGAAAGGAGTCATCAGTAATTATATTCTTCACCGGCTGGTCGCAATCAATGTCTACTTTGACCTACCCTTTAACACTGTAGTTGCAGCTGAGGCTGGAAAAGTTTATGCTGTTGACATGTCGAGAAGATGCTGTTTTCTGCACTGCGAAAGTAAATCCACTTTGATGCACTTCCAAATGAAAAGGACTCAGGCTCGATTTGACACGGTAAAACCAATGCCATCATTACTGTTCGTATCACTGTGTGTACAATTGCTGAGGAAGAGCTGAAATTGAGATATGGTAATGGCCGTTTGGTTGCTGACGTTCACTGTAAGTGGTAGACTAATCACAACAGACTGGGCCGTTTAACCAATCAGAGCAGAGTAGACCAATTACAACAGACTGAGCCATCTGACCAATCAGAGCCGAGTCAGAGCAGAGTAAACCAATCATTGAGTCATCTGACCAATCTGAGCAGAGTAGACCAATCATTGAGTCATCTGACCAATCTGAGCAGAGTAGACCAATCATTGAGTCATCTGACCAATCAGAGCAGAGTAGACCAATCACAACAGACTGGGTCATTTGACCAATCAGACCTTGAATGCATGTAAACATATTGTAGGAGACCACCAAAATAAAATTAGGAACCTTTAAAACAGCATAATAGGGGCACTTTAATATATTTCCTCAAAACGAGAAGGCTGGTCAAACAAAGACAGCAATGCATGTTTGTTTGAGGGCAGAATAAAAGTATTCATTCTCAAGGCTCTCAAGTCCGTGGAAACTCAGAGAGGTCACAGAATCATTTTGGTGAAAAAAAAAAAAGGTACAATAGAAACACTAACCTTTTGACACAGAGCCATCCCCATCTGGCAGTATGACCCAGGGCACTGCCTTAAGTCCTTCTATGTTATAAACTACGCCCGTACGATCATCCACGCTGTATAGTTTGCCATTAAACACCACTAATTCGGAGAGCTCCATGCCCCGACCCTTCTCTGCCAGGTGGCTTTCCAAGACCACCCTTTCCTGATCCCATTCGACCGCCACTGTATCTCCACTCTCCGACACCAGGAGGTGACCCTTTAGCATGTAGCTAAACCAGGTCAGCTTCTTGTCACTGAGAGAGTTTGTGTCCAGGTCAGCAATGACTCCTATCCGGTAGCGCGTGCCCTGGGCCGTGCGCTCCGGTGGACTGAGGGGGTACGTGTCATTGTAGCGGTCCTCCAACTTCACCTCATGATGGTTTAACTTTGAGCCATATCTGCCACTAGGATGCGGGTGAAAGGGCAAAAGCTGCATGTAGATGAGGAGGACGAGGGTTAGCGCTGATGCTACCACCACGATGGCTCTCCATTTGATGCGGAAGCGGGGGTCTGTGGTGTTGGTCATGGAAGCCAGCATCGGGAGCCCACCAACAGAGATGCGCAGAGAGGTCATAGGCTCATTATGGTTGAGAAGTGCATAGCCTGGAGAAACAGGCATTAGGGAGGGACGGCAGCCACACCTACACAGGGAAACAGAGAGTATAGGTAGGGTCAACATGACACTTTTACACACCCAAAATATGTCAAATATGCCGGACATCGAGCGAGTGAAAGAGCAAGCCTGTTTTCACCTGGTATTAAGCTGCGTTTTTGGTGGACCAAGTGATCAGCCAAGACGTACATGTACCATTACCAGGTATTATTACACGGCTCTGTCGAATACTTGATTCTGATTGGCCAATCGCTCCATCCAGCGGTATGTCATTTCCTGGTAAAAACTGATAACACGGGCTCATCCGGGTTACTGAAACCGGTGCTATACGTTTGGTAGGAACGTTTTTTCCTCGTGGAAGTCTTGAGTTTGGTGAGCTAATAAAATATTAAAGCTCAAATCAATGTTTTGTGTACAGTTAATTAGTTATGTAATCCGGTTATCGCAGACTCAATCTCGTTTCATACAAACGCAGCTGCCGCCATTTTGTGACGATTGTTTTGTACACTGTAATGGATTATAAAATTAACAAACAGATACGACTGTAAAACAGATTAATCTCAAAATCAATATCATTTATCCCCATAATTATTTATTATATATATTATTATTGTATACCGTATCCCTTAAATGTCCATCTAGTTTTAACTTGCCGCGCTAGCAATTGCTTTCTCCACAGAAGCTTTGTGTTTAAAGAGCTAATAAAATACTTTGACTCAGTTCAATATTTTGTGTCTAATTAATTACTTATAATTAATAAGCGGGAATAATTATTATCTCAGAATAAACCCCTTCAGAGTTATGCAAGATCCCGATCACCCTGTCTGGGTTTATTCTGAGATAACAAAAAACTGGAAGTACATTATCTGTTACTTAACAGGCGTTTCAAATGCGTCTTCTGACCTTTTGCATTCGGATTTTGTTGAGACCCTCGCCTCTTTTCCCGTCACACTCAACTACATCACGTCACTGAATGCTGCTAAATAAACAAACCCATGTTTAGTTTAAGTTTTTAATCCCCCTTAAACCTGTTTAGCAACCTTGTTTCTTCTCAATTGCTTACTTTAACTGTCAGTCTTAGCCACTGTATTCTTTGACACAAACAGGAGCAAAGGTTAGAAATGCACAGATGGCTATTTCCATCTCTCCTGCATGACTCCTCTTCTTAAGTTTCTAAACAACAAATATAATCCGGTAGATTCTCAATAAGCTATTTTTGTCTAAGCTTAAAGTTTTAAAAACAGACAATTGCATCAATAACAAAAATTACAAGCAAGTGTTAAAACAGTCCTACCTAAGACACAACCAATTTCGGACCCAAAGCACCAGACACTCACCAGCTTGTCTAACTCTGACAGGATCCACTGAGGCCACGGCAACACTTAGCGTAGGAAATGAACAATGTTGACGTGGAGGTAAGGAGTGGCTTGGCGAACGGACGGTAGGCAAACAGGATGAAAACAGGTACAGCTGGATACCACAGCTCTGATGTGAAACCAGCTAGTCAGTTTAAGAAGTTTGCCACAATTCTCACTTTAAAATAATTGTTAGCAGCAGCCCTGGTCTTATCTAGAAGTTTGTAATGTGCATCACCCCAACAATACAGACCACAAAGAACTATATCTGAGGAATGTAGTCTGTTAACAAGTTATTTATCTGAAATGTTAATATTTAACAACTGAAAGTCTAAAAAACTAGGCTACTTCTTTTAATGCACATGGACAAAGCAAATGCTGTAAATTACCTATTGAAGCTTATTTTTTTTAAAATACATACATTTCTCTGCATACTTGCCATTAACATTACGTGTCCCTTCATAAACTAAATGATTTCATACTTGTTTAGATAATAAAACTTTGTGGCTCACTGTAGTTAAAATTACACATATTATTAACTCAGGAATGTCATCAATTCTCGTTTAATACTGGGCAAGTTCAAAACACTCTTTGCATTTCTAAACTTGGCAATGACTGAATTTTGCATATCTGATCACAAAGATAAGGGTTCAACAAAATTGCAAAATATTTATTTGTATTGCATTCAGTTTCCCTTTATTTGATGACTGGCCGTGACTCTCATGTTGGTCTTTGTCCACAAATAGCAATCGATTTATTTAAAGAGCAAATGTGTAAACTCGGCCAATGAACTCTGCATCAGATGGCATGTGTTGGATTTATTTCTATCACATTTTATGTTTTTAATGTTTTAAATACATTGTTTTACGTGTATTTTTAAGTGTTTCCTGGTTGTGCGCCAAAACTGAAAAGAAGATGTGTAGATGTAATGGAGAGTCCAGACATTCAGAAATTTTTAATTTTTAATTTATCATTTCATTATTTGTATAGATTCTCTCCAACTAAGAGAGTTATTTCCCTGGATTATTCAGCAGTAACGTCGTATATAACCACAAATAAATACAGTTTTATCAGTTAAGAATTTTAAGAATACAAGTTTAAGAATGAAAGCTAGTCAAGGACTAGGATTTGTACGGTGAGCTATCTATTTATAGACTTAACAATACAAAAATACAACCAAGTAGCTATTTATGGATTTAATAATACAAAAATACAACCACGTAAGAAATTCACAAGAGCAGTTAAACTAACTGCCAATTTTTTTAATCACGTGATGTAAACATAAACTGCTGGACCAATCAGAGAGTGCTTATCTTCCGGAATCAATCTGACATTTATTAAACAAAGATAAAACACATTATTATTATACAATTATATTTACCTAACGTTACCTGTTCGGTCAAATATCTGTTCTAGTAGCATAAATGCAAGTAGTTAAACAAAACATTTAACAAGAGTCCATCTATTTCCCCAACATTTACTACTATCTCACATATTCATATATGAAAACATTGCCTATAAAGGAATGGCTTTAAAACGACATTTACAGTGAAGGTACTTCTCTATATTAATACATTTGCATGTTATTTCACAAAGTCAGTGCTTGCTTGGCCCACATTACAGTGCCATGTCTGTCTTTAAAGCGAGCTTCTGCATGAACACAGTGCAGTGTTGTCTTCCTCTAGAGCTGAAAGTGTTTGAAAGCGGACTCTACTTACTGTCGAGTGGAAGACAAGGCTTGAAATGAACCAGTGAATGAACTTGATGATCAGTTTAGATCGCGACTCGGGAACTACATATCACTCCTCACGGGTCCATTCAGCAGTGCGCGCGACCCGTGCACTTCCGCAATCGGGTGCGCGCTAGAACCAGCTCTTTCCGCTCATACCTGCGTACATTTTACGCATAAATGCTTGAAATAGACCGAGACATTTGCATTATAGCAATGCTTTAAATGCTTTTATTATGTAATCAGTAAAATATGAAAAAGTGCCAGGAGTGTAATAAAAAGTGCATCACACCCTCATTACAAACTGTGTATGGCTTTCTTTATTCTGCTCAATCATGTACTATAATGTGATTTTACAAGACACGACTACAGTATTATTAACATGAATTTATTGTCATGAATTTTGTGGAGATATATGCATTTTATTTCTCCACTAAATTCATTGTTTTAATAATGTAACTCAAGGCATCCACCAGCAGGGGCTGTAACTTGAACATGCTAACCTTGGATATCTAATCGAGTAGTTTGTCTGAGATTAAGACCTCTCATAAATGCATACTACCATTTATTTAATAATTAATTAATTATATATTTAGATTTTAGTAGTGAAAGATTTATATTTAGAATTTAGTTTAGGCTTAACATAAAAATATTAATGCAAGTTTCATGTTTTTTAACAGTAATTTTACAGACATGCAATACGAAATAGGGTAATATGAGGGAAAATGCCCCACTTAAGGGCAAAGTGCATTTACTTTTAAATATTAACATATTTAGATATACATTTAACATGAGGAGGGGCATTAGACTCCAATGTGACTAAATAAAACTTAAAATTCATACAATACACAGTTGAGTACATGGTGCATAGTGTATAAGTGCGTTATTTGGGACACAACTCAAGTCTTTGATATTTGTTAACAGACAGAACCAACTGTTTATTGCGCATCATTTCCTTACAAAACAAAAAAAAAAGTGAGAGAATGTTGCAATAACTGCTGTTACAATAACAGTTGCAGAGAAAATCAACAGAAAGACAAAATTATGTGCTATGACAGAACTGTGAAAATAAAATAAAGGAAATTTCACTACCTTAAGCAAAAAACACAAAGAGATTTAAAAACGTTCAATTTAGTGGTCAACTTAGATAAAGTTTCTTTGTTAATTTTAGGAAAATGAAGAGAACCGTAAAAAAAAAAAAAAAAATCGTTCTAAAACAGTCAATGCAGAAATAGTCAATGTTTCAATTCCTAGATATTAATTTCCTAATAAGGCACAATTTCAATAGGAAGAGGTAGAAATCTTGCAGTGAATTTGGCCTGACATAAAGAGCACATTTTAAAGGTAAACTGCTAGAAGTCATCAACAATATTACATTTTATGATTGTTTAACACTTCAAAACTCAGGTGCTTAAAGTTTACAAAAAATAAGGCTTATCATCCACACAAAGCCTATTGTCTGTCACAAATACAAATTAAAGCACGTGTTTACAGTAGTTTATCATTTCATACCAACATCAGTATAACTATTCATCAGTTATCTATCCCAGCCTTGGTAAGACTAACAGCCTCAACATCCTCAGTTAATAAAGCCATTTGGCAATAGATTTAGTGCATACTTTTCAGCAAATGTGATGTAAGGCAACGCTGTGCTTTTAAGGAATTACTTCATTGTGGTAATGCATTTGGCACACAGAGTCTGTTCACTTTCTGTTGTTTAAATATGTTATGGAAACAAACATACCTTGAAAGAGTTATGGTAAAGATTGTGTGATTGTGTATTAAGCAAATTCTGTGTTTCGTTGATGTAAAAATGGTAGCTGGTGTAGAATATATTTGTCAGAATCAAATTTGGGGGAGCAAAAAAAAAAAAAAAAAAAAAAGTGCAAAGAATGTTTGCACTCAGGGTTAAGTTTAGCATTCGCATCCAAACTAAATAAAAAATAAATAACTTTTTCAAACTTGAAAATGCACACTTGCAAAGCACACCAAGTGTCAATCCCAGGTCACAATTTAAACTCTTATGGAAAAGGAAAAAAACAATGTGGAGCGTATGAATGCGTCCACACAGGGAAGCCTTTGAGACGTGTTAAAATCCCCTCAGTACGCTGGAGGCTGATAGGCGCTCTCTCCCGCAGAGGCGGGGGTGAACGGGGACTGCTGGTAACCGTCTGGAGCGCCGGCATAGGCGGAGGGGTACGGGGACGTGTGGTCACTGACGGGATCGTTGTAGCCTAGGCCAACATCGACCAACCCTTGGCGGTACCGTTGAAACGCGAACACAGTAATCAGTCCCTTGAGAAAGAAAGATCATTTTGTTTCAGTTAATCAAATGTACAATGAGGCCATCGGGCAGCAACAGGACGTCTAAAGGTCCTGACACACCAAGCGCACGGTTAACCGGCCCAGTTTTTGCGGTGTGTGTTCCACACAAGCGGCGACTTTCCGGTCTCTCTCTTGAATCCAATCCGGAAGTGACTTAGGGCCCTATATTAACGATGTAAGCGCATGGTCTAAAGCGCACGGCGCAATGCACTTAGGGCGTATCCGAATCCACTTTTGCTAGTTTAACAACAGGACAAATGGTCGGCGCTCCCGGCGCATGGTCTAAAAGGGTCGCCCCCATTCTCTTAATGTGTTTTTGGGCGTAACGTGCAATTAACCAATCAGAGTCTCATCTCCCATTCCCTTTAAAAGCCAGTTGTGCTCGCGCCATGGCGGATTCGCTATTTACATGGAGGAATTTGCAAGCGGAAAGACTGAACGCTAAAGAGGCGGATTAGCTGAGGTGACGTAACGCTAAAGAGGCGGATTAGCTGAGGTGACGTAACGCTAAAGAGGCGGATTAGCTGAGGCGTTAACGCTAAAGAGGCGGATTAGCTGAGGTGACGTAACGCTAAAGAGGCGGATTAGCTGAGGTGACGTAACGCTAAAGAGGCGGATTAGCTGAGGCGTTAACGCTAAAGAGGCGGATTAGCTGAGGTGACGTAACGCTAAAGAGGAGGATTAGCTGAGGTGACGTAACGCTAAAGAGGCAGATTAGCTGAGGTGACGTAACGCTAAAGAGGCGGATTAGCTGAGGTGACGTAACGCTAAAGAGGCAGATTAGCTGAGGTGACGTAACGCTAAAGAGGCGGATTAGCTGAGGTGACGTAACGCTAAAGAGGCGGATTAGCTGAGGCGTTAACGCTAAAGAGGCGGATTAGCTGAGGTGACGTAATGCTAAAGAGGTGGATTAGCTGAGGTGACGTAACACTAAAGAGGCGAATTAGCTGAGGTGACGTAACGCTGAAGAGGCAGATTAGCTGAGGTGACGTAACGCTAAAGAGGCGGATTAGCTGAGGTGACGTAATGCTAAAGAGGTGGATTAGCTGAGGTGACGTAACACTAAAGAGGCGGATTAGCTGAGGTGACGTAACGCTAAAGAGGCAGATTAGCTGAGGTGACGTAACGCTAAAGAGGCGGATTAGCTGAGGTGACGTAACGCTAAAGAGGCGGATTAGCTGAGGTGACGTAACGCTAAAGAGGCGGATTAGCTGAGGTGACGTAATGCTAAAGAGGTGGATTAGCTGAGGTGACGTAATGCTTAAGAGACGGATTAGCTGAGGTGACGTAATGCTAAAGAGGCGGATTAGCTGAGGTGACGTAACGCTAAAGAGGCTGATTAGCTGAGGTGACGTGACGCTAACCGGCAAACAGCTAGTAGTAGCATTAGCGGCAATCCACCTGTCACTCAAGTGGCCACGCCCTAATTATGCACAACTTTAAGGCTCAATATAATTTAAATGGATGAGTTATAAAAAATAAATTCACCCCCATAGCAAAATTAGCCATTTAGGCCAAAACCAATTTTTTGTACCAGGCTGTAAACACAGTTTTTTCTGCTGTAAAGTTGGACATTTTAACATGGGGGGTCTATGGGATTGAGTCTCTTTTGGAGCCTGCCTCTAGTGGCCAGTCGATGAATTGCAGTTTAAGCCACTTCCGTGTTGGATTCAAGAGAGAGAGACAGCTTTTTGGCCGGGACGCAACCAACAAGAGGCAACAATACACTCCACTTTCGTCGCCGCTAGTTCTTTAACGTTCGCTTGGTGTGTCGCAGCCTTAATAGAGTGAGATGTGCTCTGCTCACCCAGCTGGCCGTGGAGAAGAAGGAAAAGGCCACCACAGCTCGAGCTGCATCAGCTGGGACGCCTGTTTTCTCACTTTTAGACCACTTGTTGGCTAGGTTGCAGAAACACACAAACCACAGGAACGTCCACACGCCTGATGAGAAACCGGAGAGAAACTTTATTAGTCATTTCTACAAAAAAAATTCAATTCTGTAATCAATTACTCACCCTCATGTCATTCCAAACACAAAAGACTTTCATACATCTTCAAAACATACAGCAAATGAAGATATTTTAGGCAACACTTTATTTTAAGGTATGCGATATCTAAGATATTTAAGGTATGCTCTTAGCGTTGATCCTAAAAAGTCAAGTGATAAAGTCAAATAAACACGCACATTTTCATATCTTATCGCAAGACTTGGAATTAACCACTCGATTCATATGGATTCGCTTTCCGACAACTTCAAAGTTTTGTTCGGTTTAGACTTTCAATGGAGGGAAAGAAACCTTTCAGGTTTCATTAAAAAAATATCTTAATTTGTGTCTCGAAGACAAAGTCTTGGTAGGTTTGGAACGACATGATTCAAATAAACCCCGAAATTAAACCTGTTCCACAAGACTTGGATTAAACCACTTGATTCATATGGATTAGTTTTGAGCACACCTTTATGATCTTTGTGAATCTTCAAAGTTTTAAGTGTGTGGATTTTCAATGGAAGGACAGAAACCTCTCAGATTTCATTAAAAATATCTTAATTTGTGTTTCGACACACAAAATTCTCATGTGTTTGATCCCACATGATGACAGAATTTAAATGTTTGGGTAACTATCCCTTTAAGAACAAGCGTACATGAGGAACAGAAATACAGCTATTATGACATTAAATCAGTTGTTTTGCTGCTAGCAATCTGGAGGAAAAATGTGTGACGCTACGCCATCTATCTAAGGGCTATTTGGACATTCACTACCAGTCAAAAGTTTTGGATTAGTACGCTTTTTAATGTTTTTAAAAGAAGTCACTTCTGCTCACCAGGGCTGAATTTATTTGATTAAAAATACAAAAAAAAAGTAATATAGTTAAATATTATGACAATTTAAAATAACTGTTTTCTATTGGAATATATTGTAAAATGTGATCAGATCTGAATTTTCAGCATCATTACTCCATAATATGTAACATTGCTATTATAATATGATGATTTGATGATCAAAAAACATTTATTATAATTAGCAGTGTGTTGAAAACAGTTCATATGTAACATGATTCATATTTTTGTGGAAACTGTGATACATTTTTATTTTCTCAAGATTCTTTCATGAATAGAAAGTTCAAAAGAACATCATTTAGTGTTTAATGTGTTTAATGTTACAATATCTTTCTATATAAGATAAATTCGATACTTTTAAACTTTGTATTCAACAAAGAATCCTGAAATAAAAATGTAAATCACTATTTTCTGGACTGGAGTAATGAAGCTGAAAATTCAGCTTTGATCACAGGGATACATTTGACTTTACTATAATATATATATGGGAAAAAGCTGTTTTAAATTGTAATAATATTTCACAATATTAACTTTTTTTTTTTATTATTATTATTTTTTTTTATCAAATAAACGCAGCCTTGGTGAGCAAAAGAGACTTCATTTAAAAACATAAAAAAATCTTACCGATCCAGAACTTTTGACTGGTAGTGTACATGGGATTACTTAAGCTCTGTTGTCTTCGTCAAGTTAAACTTCTCTTAACTTTGGCGTGTCGCCCACATCTATTTGCCAGTGTGAACCGGGCTTTCAAGCTCACTTGGTTTTATATCGAAGCAAATATGTGGCTCTTAGACACCGATCATTAAAAAGAAAAACCTGTACTACTTCTTACCAGAGAAAACAAGATCAACCAAGACAATGTATTTCCTCTCTTTGGCATTGCTTATCTGGTGGAAGAAGGCATCCAGAATAATGAAGATAACACAGGCCAGGAAAGCTAAAATCCCGACACCAATTCCAAAGCTGCAAGCACTGTCACTCCCATTGAACATGCATTCAGTGTCTTTTCCACTCGACTCATTGATGTAGCCTTCAGAAAGGATGGTAGCGAACACCACTATGGAGAAGAGCTGCGGTGGAAAGAAGAAGAGGCATTAAGGACAACGTCAAATCAGGCACACCAAACACACTGCATTTGAGAGATCACAGAAGTTCACAGAGAACAAGGAGTGTGTGTGTGAAGGAGTGGCGGTCTCACAAGATGTTTACTTTGGTTATAAAAAAAAAAAAAAAAGTAGTCAAACAAACAGTAAAGCACACAATAGAGTATCTTACCATACAGCAAAAGCAGAAGTAGGCCAGTAATGCTGGCATTTGGACATCTACACATGTTTTAAAGCTTTCTGCCTAAAGATTTAACTTTTAAAATGTGAAATATTTTATTCAACAAGGATCGATGCATTAAATTGATCAAAAGTGACAGTCAAGGGTTTAACACTGTTAAAAAAAAAATCTATTTCATATAAATGCTGTTCTTTCAACTTATTCTGCATAAAATGTATCATGGTTTCCACAAAAATATGAAACTGGTTTCACCATTGATAATAATAAGAAATGTTTCTTGAGCAGCAAATCAACATATTAAAATTAATTCTCATCATGAAGGATCATGAAGACTGGAGTATTGATGCTGGAAATTCAGTTTTGATCACAGGAATAAATTACAGTACAGTTTACTATGACAGATGTCTATGTTAAATTGTAATAATATTACAGTTTTTACTGTATTTTTTATCAAATAAATGCACTAGAGAAACTTGTGAACGGTAGGCTAGTGAACAATAGTGCATTCACCATAATTAGGGTAGTTTGGTAAAAGTCCCTGACTAATAATTACAGGCGAGTTGAGCACGCGAATGCAACCAGGAAAACGTTCCTATGGGAACCATTAGTTTGCGGGGAACCACCCAGGTGGCCAGTTCCTATAACTAAGTTCCTATAACTACCCAGTGCGAAAGCCCCTAATATTCACAAAAACAAAAATGAAAATGCATTGACATTCATCATGCACTTTAAAGTGTGGCTAAAATGTCGCAATACTATTGGGGGCCACTGAAATATGTAATGTACACCGTATAGCTAAGAATCAGTGTTGGGTACTTTACTCCCAAAAAGTAATTAATAACTAGCTACTAATTACATCTTCAAAAGTGCAATTAGATTACTGTACTTAATACTCTATCTATGTATTGCATTGCGTATTACTAATTACTTTCTAAATCCCACATCAACCTCTCAATCAGTTGAACAATACGGATTTAGGATAGACATGAAACTGCTCTTCAAATAATATAAATTGCTCCTGAACTGACCAGGGTACGTGTTAAGAGAGAAGGTTGCATAAAAAAACATACATTTTAACATTGAATTTGATGCTAAATCCACTATAAATCCACAATATGTAGGCCATAATCCACTAGAATTGCTGTACTTTAATGCAATGACATCAGAAGTAACGGGAATTAAACTATAGAAATATCAAGGGTAATCCCTTACTTATCTTTTTCAACGGAAAAGTAATTAAATACAGTTTAGATTACTTAGTAACACTGGTTGTGATGAATAAATAAGTGTAATAAATTGTTTTGTTTTGAAAGAAAGAAAGAAAGAAAGAAAGAAAGAAAGAAAGAAAGAAAGAAAGAAAGAAAGAAAGAAAGAAAGAAAGAAAGAAAGAAAGAAAGAAAGAAAGAAAGAAAGAAAGAAAGAAAGATGCATAAAAGTAGGCTAAAACGAGCTCGAGCTAGAGCTAATGTTGACATGACATCTCGATAATTGTATCCGTGTTGTTGTCGAGTCACATGACAAGGCAAAAAACAACAACAAACTCTCAAACTGCTGCCATATGGTCAGTGCTGTGCAACTTATGACAGCACTAGTATTTTGTTTTTGCGAACGAACACTGTTAAACTAAATCACAGTTTGAGGCCAGCAGTGGTAATATGACAAACTTTGACACAGCAGGAGCACTAGCTCGATTAGCTAACGATGACTGTGGTCTCACCCAACTGAGCAGCCTGGCGATAGTCTGTGGTTGCTTTAGAAAGCTCCACAAATCAAAGGCCCCACCGGCCAGCGATGCCCCGTAAGCACTCGACTCCATGCCCGCTTTACTGAGACTCTAGCCCGTCTTTATTGCCGACAGATTCGGCTAACTGTCCAGCGTGATGATAAAATTACTTTCACACTTGTTTCCTGAAAGCAGCGCACCGCCCTTCAAGGAAGTACACGTCACGTCAAAGGGAACTTTCCCACAGGCAGCCAGTCAGTTATTATAGTATTAAAACCGCATCTATCTATCTATCTATCTATCTATCTATCTATCTATCTATCTATCTGTCTGTCTGTCTGTCTGTCTGTCTGTCTGTCTGTCTGTCTGTCTATCTATCTATCTGTCTGTCTGTCTGTCTGTCTGTCTGTCTGTCTGTCTATCTATCTATCTATCTATCTATCTATCTATCTATCTATCTATCTACCTATCTATCTATCTACTGATATAGGCTATATATATATATATATATATATATATATATATATATATATATATATATATATATATATATATATATATATATATATATATATATATATAGCACTTTTAACCTTGTGAAGTTAAAGTCACGTAACACAGTCTCATAAGTTTAAATAATTTGTCTAGGTGTAAGGTCTGTTAGAGGACAAACTTAGATTACAAGAGAAATTGGTAATATTTTACATTTTTTTCCGACCTGCAATGAACAAAAGTAATTTCCACCACATCTCAGTAACTAGTTTTACAAGTAAAAAATTTGACCAAAGAACATAAAAGTGCCCATAGTCTAAGAATCACCCATATATATCAGCTATTTGACATATGGCATGAACAGCTTAAATATTAATGAGTGTAGGCTACTGTAGGAGTTCTGCTGTTTGTTAGGGCGTAGGCCTGATGTTTCATCACTCTACACACACACACACACACACACACACGATTGCCCTCTATCGTTTACACAGCTAGCTCTCTGTGATCTAACTGAAGAAGTATTGTTTGAAGGACCACGTGGACTCAGTCTATAGTCACTCATTCACAGACACATTTATCATACTTTACAATGTTCACTTTAAACATCCTAAGACTTTTTATTTATTAGTTTGATCTCTTTTTATTTAATCTTTCAAAACACTGCACTGGATGTATAAGTATTAGTGAATATAGTCCCCTAGATGGCGCTATTCATCTTTAGTTTTAACTTAAAGGGATAGTTCACCCAAAAATGAATATAATTCATAATTTATTTACCCTCATATTTTTCAAACCTGTTTTTTCTTTTTTTTTCTTTTTTTATATATTTTTTTTAGTGGAACTCAAAAGAAGACATTTTGAAGAACACCCAGTCAATATTGGACCCAACTGACCTTCATTGTATAGACAAAAAAAAAATACATAGAGAGTTGAGACATTTTTAAAATGTACTTTATTGTCCCATAAAGTAAAATAAAAAAGGTTTGCAAATGGTAAATGATGATTTCCATTTTTGGTATGACGTTTGGACACTTCAGCCACAATTACAGATGTGTATATATATATATATATATATATATATATATATATATATATATATATATATATATATATATATAGCGTTTGTTTTAAAGAAATATAGCACAAGCGCTCTTTTTAATCGAAACATTATGTTGTGTTTTCATGTTTTATGGGGACTTTACTTAGACATAATGATCTTATGCTGTCCAAACTGTATATTATATCCCCTAAACTTAACCATGACACAAAACTTTCTGCATTTTTACAAATGTGTCTGATTTATAAGCTGTTTTAGAAAAAAAAAAAAAAGAAAAAAAAATGTCCCCCCAAAGGTGACAATATCCAAAATCATTTTTTGGTAATGTTTCTGGTAATTGTTCAGTGATATCTTCCAAAGATTTCAGAATCTTGGCACCATTTTTTCTCTATAGTGTTGATATGAGTTTCGTCAGCATGTGTGGAAGTATTTAAAACAAGGGTGTTACAACTAGCCCCGCTCTCCTCTACCATGTGACTGAATACTGTAAATCAGCTTTTCAGATGCAGGATGAGTTACAGGAAGTTGACAGTCTCTACGACGGTTTACAGTATAACACTACATCGGATGCATCTCTGACACAGTTTTTGATTGTTTCTCTAGTTTACCAGATGTTTACTAGTTTACTGTGTTCACAAATTGCAAATATTATCCGTTTCAGAAATTGCAAACCAGTTGAATCTATATTTATAGACATATTAAGATTAAGGCCTAGTTGAGTCAAGTATTTGCTAGCTAGTACAAATAGATGGGTCTGTGCTATTGTTAGCTATAAACTATGAAACATGTATAATATAAAGAATTATAAAATATAAGAAATCATCATATATTTTTCTATGTATGTGTGTATATATTTTGAGGAAATACATCTGCAATCTATTTATACACAAGCAGTACCATATCTTATCACATATTCATCTACATATATTATGAAATAAATTACTGAATATAAAATGACATACATTATGATATATTAGTAAATATATTTTCAATATATGAAAAGTGCCAATTCCTTATATATTATTCAGTATATTGTAATATATCAACACAATATATTATTCTGACTGTATATTTAAAAATATACCGTTAAATCATTTAATATATTGATAATTCATATTTATATATATATATGGATGTATTGTTTTCTTTGCATGAGAATGTTGCTTGTGAAGATCGTCCACACTTGTTTCTTCCTCCTTTCAGCTGACTGTGGTTTGTCACTAGATGCAGTCTGTCAACTGTGAAGTGTTTCTGCTCACTCCCCGAATGTGAAACTGCGAGCCGCTCATTTATTTTTATACCTATGTACTTTTTGCAGCGTATATTTTCTTGAGACTGCATTTGAAACTCTGTATAGCAGCAGCTGTTAAGGTGAGTATCATAACTGTTGATGCTTTACTGAGGACTGCATGTTCTGTCTAAGACGAGTGTTGTTGAATGACCAGATAAAGTAGTTTGATGGACAAACTAAAACTAGCTCTAGAGCAAAAGGTATTTATTCAATAATTTACTTTAGAATATGCAAACCTATGTTATGTTTTCAGACACTTAACTGCATGTTAATTGCAATTAAATGAACATGTATTGTAGTTTAAATTGCTATTAAATGCAATTATGTGAACTTTATAGAGCTCTTTGACCCACTTAAGTAACAGTATAAAGATCTTTATACTTCTGTTGTCTTTGAAACATGGTTAAAGTTACTGCTGAATGTACTGACAAGCATTTAAACTAAAATATACTTCATTTGTAATGATGAAGTTGCAATTTAGTACATAGTACATAATCAAGCACTTTACATGTGCTTTAGTTTGTTAGTCACACATCAAAATAAGTGTACTTTAAAACATGACAAAAGATTCTTGAAACACAATGAGTTCAAATGTACTGTACTTTAAAGTAAAACTTTTAATTTGACATTATTACTATTTAAAAGTGCTTAAGTGGGTTAAGAAAGTGTAGTTTCTATATGTATAATTAAGTGGCCTTTTCTTTTGTTAATATATTATCTGCAAGCAGGGCCTGGTATTAACTTCATTGCACAACAGCCACTGTGGCTAGTGGTTTTCCATTTAGCATTTTCACTGGCCACAATTTTGACACCAATACCACGGGGGAAACTGCCATAAAGATCATTTAAATATGATCTTATCATTTGGCAGCAGGTTTAGGCTGCTGTCCCTTTAAGACCTGACGCACAGATCCATTGTTCTGTTACACAATGTGTTTTCTTTCTCAACTGTTTACATTCACTTAAAACAACTGTCTATGTTCACGTGAAAAATGCTCACCCAAGACTGACATTTTGACTGTTTACTTAAGTTTATTATTGTCTTTTTAAAAAAGACTACAATTGAAAAATGTACAGTACTGTGCAAAAGTCTTAGGCATGTTAATATATACAACGAATACAACGAAGAGCTATTAAGGGTAGTCAAACATAATGAATGCACAATTAGGGCTGGGCAAAAAAATCGATTTTTCGATTAATTGTTTTTTAAAATGTGGTCGATTCAAAATCGATTCTCAAACGCCAAGAATCGATTTTTTTTTCCATCTTTATTTATCTATTACCCAATAATTAGTTTTCCTCCACTGTTCATATAGGCTTGCAAACTCAATTTTATAGCTAATGCTGTGAGATTTTATGTTAGTTTTATCTAAATCATAAAATAACCTCAATTAGTGCTGCACGTTTAATCATATCGCAATCGCGATGTCAGGCTATATGACGCAAAATGCTGCGATTTTGTATAAAATAAACGAATTTGGGCTTTTAACGCAATGCAGCATCTGTTAATTTTTTGTCATCCTTTGGCTAGTGTTACATGATCCCGCTCTTATTCATGCAAATGCTTTTAAACCATTCATACGCGACAAGACAAAAAAGAGCTCGCTGCCTGTGAATGTCGAGACTGTGACACAGAAAAACTTGCGATGATATCGTGCGTGCGCACAAGACAGCCCAGAATACAGTTATCTTTCGCGCTTGAACGAACAATAAAACACACAATAATGCCAAAATGTCTTTTTGTTGAGTATTTTCATAACATAAGAGCAGTCTTATGATGAACGTGAAGAGTTATGACTCGTGAGAGAATGAGGCGCGTGTGAGATCTGCGTCTCTGTCAACAGCGGCTGGTCTTAAAGGGACAGTACACAGTAGCCACTAATGATCTCTGTCGTTAAAGTTAATCAAATAACAAAGGGAACAGAGAAAAACACTCACTGCTCTTGACTAAAGAACTTTTTTAACTTTGATTAGTCTATATATAATTTATAATTAATGCAGCACAGACTGTTTGATAACTTTATTCAATTTATGTATATGGCCTAGCTGTTAGACAGGAAGGGCACAGATAAAAATTATATGCAATGTTTTTATATGGGTTTATGTGAGGATTGTTAACCTGTTTGATCAAGACATGCGACTGTTCTGACTTGTCCAATTTTCAGCATAAATTTTTCATCTTGCATCAAAATCCTGTCTATTCATTGTATGCATTTGAAATATAGTTGGGTTCTGTTTTAATGTACCCAAGTGTACCTAAAATAAAGAGTTTAATATACAGGTTTGTGGCTCTTAATTTCTTTTTATTAATTAAACACTTGAAAACTTATGTTCACTTTTTCTTTTTTTAATAAATATAGGATTTGTATTAAATATTAATTGAGTCGAATCGAAATCTAATTCAGAATCCAAATCGAAAATCGAATCGAGAATCGAAATCGAATCGATTTGAGAGCTTGCGAATCGAAATCGAATCGAATTGTAACATCTGAATCGATACCCAGCCCTATGCACAATTATTAAAAGTATATAGAGGAGCAGTTATTACCGGCATGCTATTGTTATGTAATGTGTTGTGGAAACGGGCACGAAGACGAAGGAGAACAATTATAATGGTATTTAATGGAATAAACTTGGAATCAGGAACATCAGAACAGGAGACGCACACTCACACAACCTTACGAGAACGGACGAAGACTGAGGGAGAACACAGGGTCTAAATACACAGAGCAAACCAAAGGAATTTCATTAGATAGACACAGGTGAAGGAGATGACTAATTAGACAGACTGGGGAAAACTGGGTCACATGACTAAACCAAAAACACTATGAGACATGGGAGATAGACCATACATGTAACAGTTATGATAGCTTGTGTATTTTATGTTGATTTTAACATAAATTAATTACACACTTTTAGTTTATTTTTTTGTTTATCCATGTGGTTTTTTAAGTAAGAAAGGCTCTTGGGAAAAAAATACCATGCAAATATTACACCTTAAAGGAATAGTTCACCCAAAAATGAAAATTAGCCCATGATTTACTCACCCTCAAGTCATCCTAGGTGTATATGACTGACATTCTTCTTTCAGACAAATACAATCAGAGTTATATTAAAAAATGTAATGGCTCTTCCAAGCTTTATTATGGCAGTGAATGGCTGTTTCTGTTTTGAAGTCCATAAAAGTCCATCCATCCATGATAAAAGTGCATCTATCCATGATAAAAGTGCATCTATCCATGATAAAAGTGCATCTATCCATGATAAAAGTGCATCTATCCATTATAAAAGTGCATCTATCCATCATAAAAGTGTATCTATCCATCATAAAAGTGTATCTATCCATCATAAATTTATTTATTTTATTTAACCTTTATTTACCCAGGTAAGCACATTGAGAACACTTTCTCATTTACAATGGCGACCTGGTCAAGATAAAAGCGTTGAGGTACAAAAGTTACACATGTAATTACAAGACAAAACAGATCAAATATTTACAAATTTATACAAGTAGTACAAAAGGTGTCAATATATTGAGGTAATGATTATTAAATAAAATTATTATTATTATTAAAGTGCATCTATCCATCGTACAAGTGTATCTATCCATGATAAAAGTGTATCTATCCATGATAAAAGTGTATCTATCAATCATAAAAGTGCATCTATCCATTATAAAAGTGCATCTATCCATGATAAAAGTGCATCTATCCATGATAAAAGTGCATATATCCATTATAAAAGTGCATCTATCCATCATAAAAGTGCATCTATCCATCATAAAAGTTCATCTATCCATGATAAAAGTGCATATATCCATCATAAAAGTTCATCTATCCATGATAAAAGTGCATATATCCATTATAAAAGTGCATCTATCCATTATAAAAGTGCATCTATCCATGATAAAAGTGCATCTATCCATGATAAAAGTGCATATATCCATTATAAAAGTGCATCTATCCATCATAAAAGTGCATCTATCCATCATAAAAGTGCATCTATCCATCATAAAAGTGCATCTATCCATCATAAAAGTTCATCTATCCATGATAAAAGTGCATATATCCATCATAAAAGTTCATCTATCCATGATAAAAGTGCATATATCCATCATAAAAGTGCATCTATCCATCATAAAACTGCATCTATCCATCATAAAAGTGCATATATCCATTATAAAAGTGCATATATCCATTATAAAAGTGCATCTATCCATGATAAAAGTGCATCTATCCATGATAAAAGTGTATCTATCCATCATAAAACTGCATATATCCATTATAAAAGTGCATATATCCATTATAAAAGTGCATCTATCCATCATAAAACTGCATATATCCATTATAAAAGTGCATATATCCATTATAAAAGTGCATCTATCCATGATAAAAGTGCATCTATCCATGATAAAAGTGTATCTATCCATGATAGTCTTCTGAAGTGTAGCGATGTGTTTGTGTAAGAGAAATATCCATATTTAAAACTTTATCGACTAAAATAACTAGCTTCCGGCAGACTGAAAGAAGAATGTCATATACACCTAGGATGACTTCATTTAGTTGTGAACTATCCCTTTAATAAGGAAGTTGATTCTTGATTATGATACAGTTTCTGCTCTGATGCACACAGCTCTAGACAGCCTGGATGGCTGCATCCCTGATCATGGAGACGATTCCCGATGGATATGAAGATGAAGACCTGATTGAGCTGGAAGCTGTTGGGAGATCACACAGAGCAGTGAGATGTGGGCACACACCATACAGACAGCCTGGTGTAAATCCCATTAATAAAAGACCAGAGGGAAGTAATAACTTATTGTTTTTGTCTTGTAGTTGATCTGACTCACGGGGATCGAGAAGACCTAGAGGCACAGCATTACCATGAGCCCAAACACACAAATACCCTGCAGAGGAACAGCTGGTCCTCTTCAACACAGAGGGTCCTGTCCTCCATGCCCAGTCGCTCTATCAGTGAGAGAATGTTTCGATACAGTTTCCCAAGGAACTTTAATTCATATTAAACTTACTACTTAATAGTATTTGCAAACAAACCCTTGTGAATAGGCAGATTTTGATAAACTTATTAAATTCAAAGGCCCGTTGTCAATAACTTTTTATGCATTTTTTATGTAATTTATATTAAATTACAATTTAAGTAGTGTAAGTACACTTCACATTCAGCACAATCAAATGCACATAAATGATTCTGGAAATTTCCTTTAAACGGACTTTTGCGATTTCTTTTAATCAGCTTGTGATTTCTAGTGCATGTGTGCAGTCAGTTTTCCCGAAGTTCACTCAGGTGTCCTAGCAGAGTAACACAGGTGTAGAGAATCACATTCGCTATTCCTTTTGTTGCATGCGCTGTCTTTCTTTAAAATAAATGCCCATTTTTATTTTCCTATCAAATGCAATGCCATTTATACATTAATTTACTTGTAGTTACTTGTAACAGAGCTACTGTACGTTGAGGTTCAAAACAGAGTAGTTTTCTCCACTTTATAGCAATGTGTTCATTAACTCTTGTTTCCACTGTTAAATATGGAAGCTTTTTTCCGCCACAATGAAAAATAAAAAAGGATTGCGTGATATAAAGTCGCAATTGCGAGTTATAAGTCAGAATTGTGTGATACAAAGTCGCAATTGTGTTATAAAGTCAGAATTGCGTGATATAAAGTCGCAATTGTGTTATAAAGTCAGAATTGCGTGATATAAAGTCGCAGTTGTGTTATAAAGTCAGAATTGTGTTATATAAAGTCGCAATTGCGAGTTATAAAGTCAGAATTGCGTGATATAAAGTCGCAATTGTGTTATAAAGTCAGAATTGCATGATATAAAGTCGCAATTGTGTTATAAAGTCAGAATTGCGTTATATAAAGTTGCAATTGCGAGTTATAAAGTCAGAATTGCGTTATATAAAGTTGCAACTGCGAGTTATAAAGTCAGAATTGCATTATATAAAGTCGCAATTGTGTTATAAACAGGGATGTAGTGGAGGCTAATCCACCTGCGTTTGCGTTTATCCACCTCTTAATTTCACGTTATTTGAGCGGACTTTGTTTTTCCAGTGCGTTATCGCCGATCGGTACATGATTCGAGCATTTGAGCCGTTAACGACAGAGCAGAACGCGTAGCACAAACACGGAGCAGAGAGCGCAGCGCGCCCACACACGCACACGCACACGCACACGGACGGACGGAACAAAGAGAACGGCGCACACACATAGCAGAAAACACACGCTCGTGAAGTTACTAAACAAGCTGCGCGAGAATGAAACTTGATCGCAGCCGCAACAGGAAATCATTAAAAAAATGCAAAAAAGGGATTTTTTAATTTCATTACAGGCAGCTGGTTTAATGTAGGGAGCATGTCAAAACCCAACTGTTTAAGAGATTCAGAGGGAGTCAAGCCTGCACCAGGTTTAAGACTTTTCTCTCTACAGGGAAACACTGATCCACATTTTTCTGATAGACCAAAAAATTTATCAATTAATCGAGGAAATATTCAACAGATTAATCGACTATGAAAATAATCCCAAATCCCTAATCATTATGCACAAGTGCATTGCATTGGAAGCCCTGGATATAAGCCTCCCTCTCGATCTCTCATGATCTCTCTGTTTTGTCATTTAGTAAACTTTATAGATTTCAACCATATTATTCCTTTTTGAGTCTCTTTAACAAGAACTTAGATTAATGTATGAATTGAAGAGTGATTGTGTGACCTATGATGAGGGAACAACCAGTGATACCCTTGGTAGTGCCATCAAATGATAGCCTATAGCGATGTCATCAGGATACACGTCGTGGTCCACCAGAATTTATAGTTTACCCACCTCTTTTTTTACCACTACACCACTGGTTATAAAGTCAGAATTGCGTGATATAAAGTCGCAATTGTGTTATAAAGTCAGAATTGTGTGATATAAAGTCGCAATTGCGATTCATAAAGTCAGAATTGCGTGATATAAAGTCGCAATTGTGAGTCATAAAGTCAGAATTGCGTGATATGAAGTCGCAATTGCGAGTTATAAAGTCAGAATTGCGTGATATAAAGTCGCAATTGCAAGTCATAAAATCAGAATTGCATGATATAAAGTCGCAATTGCGAGTTATGAAGTCATAATTGCGTGATATGAAGTCGCAATTGTGTTATAAAGTCAGAATTGCGTGATATAAAGTCGCAATTGCGATTCATAAAGTCAGAATTGCGTGATATAAAGTTGCATTTGTGAGTCATAAAGTCAGAATTGCGTGATATAAAGTCGCAATTGTGTTATAAAGTCAGAATTGCGTGAAATAAAGTCACAATTGCGATTCATAAAGTCAGAATTGCGTGATATAAAGTTGCATTTGTGAGTCATAAAGTCAGAATTGCGTGATATAAAGTCGCAATTGTGTTATAAAGTCAGAATTGCGTGATACAAAGTCTCAATAGTGTTATAAAGTCAGAATTGCGTGATATAAAGTCGCAATTGCGATTCATAAAGTCAGAATTGCGTGATATAAAGTTGCATTTGTGAGTCATAAAGTCAGAATTGCGTGATATAAAGTCGCAATTGTGTTATAAAGTCAGAATTGCGTGATATTGTCATGATCTTGTGTGGACCTTTTGTTATTTCCTGTCTTGTGCCATGTTTTGTAGTTCTTTGTAGTTTTTCATGTTGATTAGTCTTCCCCAGGTGTGTCTTGTTAATTTGTTAAGCTTGTTAACCCTGTGTATTTAAACCCCTGTTTTCTTGGTCAGGTCTTGTCCTACATGGATGTGTGTTTGGTGTTTATCATTCTGTTCTCGGTGTCCTGGTCTCTGTTATGGTTTTGTTTGTTTATTTTGATTTGTAAACTATTTTGCATTTGGATCCAAACTATGTATCTTGAGTTCACCCTGCATTACAGAATAACCACAAAGACCTTCTAAACATGGCACAAGACAGGAAATAACAAAAGGTCCACACAAGACAGGAATCATGACAGATATAAAGTCGCAATTGTGTGTTATAAAGTCGGAATTGTGAGATACAAACTTGCAATTGCGAGAAATAAACTCGAAATTCAGACATTTTTTTCTCAGAATTGCATGTTTATTTCTCGCAATTCTGATTTTATAACACGCAATTGGGAGATATAAAGTCAAAATTGTATGATTTAAAGTTGCAATTGCGTGTTATAAAATCAGAACTGTGTGATATAAAGTCGTAATTGCGAGAAAAAAAGTCTTGCAAGTGTATTTCCCACAATTCTGACTATATTACACGCAAAAGTCAGAATTGCGAGATAAAAGGTTACAATTATCTTCTAAAATGTTTTATTCTGTGACAGAAACAAGCTTCCATAGTTAAGTGTACAGTGTCTTTTCTCAGGATGGAATCAGACGGCTGTGCTCTCCCAGAACCAGAGCCGATCCACCAAAACGCGAAGACGACGAGCGCCTAACCCGGTCTCCACCACTTCCAGCGCTGCAACCCGGGATGTGTTTAGAGAGCGGGAGAACTGCGCTGATGATGGTTTGCAGCAGTAAAACACTCACAATGCCAATCGTTTCAATCAAACAGGGCTCATTTCATGAGGAATCACTTTTCCTTGATCTTTTAAGATAAAATAATTTGATGTGGCGCGAAACACCATAACTTTCAGAAGTTCCTCCACAGTGAACTGCAAAGACGACTCGTTCTTAACTTCTGCAGTTTAATGTCACTCTTATATATAAAAGTCTTAAAGGCAGGTCTGTCATGACAACTCTCTCATTGTTTGGCATGGTAATGTACAATATAACACGCATGCATTACCAGTAGTGGATCTAGACAGGTGGAGCTGGGGAAGGTGGAGGGTTTCTGAAAGCATGCTGCACTACTACAGCAAATGCTGACCAAGTATTTGAAGGATGTTCAGTGAGCTCATTGGCTACTCACACAGCAGTAACCAATCAGCTGTGCCCTATAGAGAATGATGTGATTGCAAGCAGATTGAGTTGAGGAGCGACCAGCCGGCGCCATCTAGAGTTTCATGACAGAACTTTGAATGGTAGCTAGAAAGAGAGAGGAAAATGTGCAAATGTTTAAACTTTATTCACATTAAAGTGGACCTCAGTAAACTGACACTGACTTTGTTTCTGTGTCCTGGTCCTAGTTACCCAAGATGAGGAGCTGCTGAATAAACTACAAGATTTGCCTTCTGGAGAAAGTGTACGTCTGTTGCGTGAGATGCCTCTTAGTGTCTCTAAGAAGCGTGAGATCAGGTACAGAATTCATTACAGTAGACTGACTTTTACATAACATTAAAGCTTCTTAAAAAAATTATTCTTTGTGTGTAAATTGTTCATTTCTTTGTACAAGTAATTGTGTAACCTTATCTAAATGTGTCTTTTTAGAGCGTTGTGCTTCTCCTGGGAGCTTGCACAGCCTCTCTCTGAAAACAAAGCCCTGTGCTGCCATCGGTTTCAAGCTTGCTTCCTGAAGGTGACTTTTTGCACAGTAACTTTCAGATTAACATTAATACATATTTATTTATATATTTATTACATCTGGTAATTTCCATGAATAGTGTTTAAATGAACTTAAACACTTGCTGATGACGTGTGATGTCTGCGCAAGCAGAGAGGCATGGGAATACATTGCATTCGGACCGATGCCGTTACAATCTCTGTGTTAACTACAAAAACGTGAATTTGTGAAAACGGTGATGTCTTGCACATGCGTATTACGTGTTCAGTCTACAGACACATAGTGTTTCTTTACAAAGCGACATCACCAACTACTGGCCTGGCAAGAATAATACAGTGTTTTAGTCGTTTCCACGGATCAGTGTGAACGGGGATCGTTTTGACGATTATATTGTGCAGTAACAATGCACTAAACGTTTTTAGTGCATTGTTGTCATGTAAAAGTACCCTAAGGAAACTAACTAGGACATGCTAAACTGAAATATATAACAAATTAATTTAATATCAAATCAATAAATTTTAACAACAAGGCAAAGTCACTCTTCAGTTGTCTCTCAAGAAGACAATGTAAGGGGGACACCAATTCGCATCCAATTTGTATATAAATCACTGTTGAAAATGACACTTTTAAACATTTAAATGTAGATTTCTGGAGGTTAATATTGAAACCCTGCCCGCACTTCTTTTTGATAGGTTTTGTGCGGTTGCTGGTTAGGTGGACTCTCACAGAAGAAATCCATACAGCTCTGGCAGAAAGTGCTTAAAAACATCAGTGCTCGCTTTGGCACCGGGATCCTGTCCTATTTCATCTTCCTCAGAAGACTGTTACTCTACAACATCCTCTTCTTCCTCATCAACGGCCTTTTCCTGCTCCTACCACAAATCTCAAATCCACCTCCACCTCCATCTTCAAAAGATGAACACACTTACCTCTGGATGCTTACTGGCACGGTAAGGATGTATATTTTAAAAAGCAAGTCCTTTATATTAGGGTCATTGTGTTTTTGTGGATTCTCCATGATATAGATAGGGCAAGGGGAAAGGACATCCCATTCCCTGTGGATTTAAGTAAATGCCCTGCTTTATATTACTTACCGAATGCTATCGTTCTTTGTTCCTCAACAGGGTTTTCTCAAAGACTCTGTGATGTTTTATGGCCACTATACCAACTACACAAGTGGAAATTGCCAAGCTGAAACTAAAATGTGTTCTCACAATTACAACATACCCCTGGCATATATTTTTACGATTGGAATGGGCATGTTTGTTACATGTGTAATGCTTGTTTACAGGTTCGTCTATTTTCCGTACTCATTGTTTTAATTCATTTTCACATCATTAGCTTGATTAAATCAGATTTTCTTTTTCCTTCCAGGATGTCAAAATCATTCGAAAAGAGTTTCTGCACATTCAAGGCTACTGGTAACCTAGCTTTAAAGGTTTTCTGCTCTTGGGATTTTAAAGTCTGCAGGAAAAGGTCTGTTAAACTGCAGGCGGTGAACATCTGCACTCAGCTGAAGGTTTGTGGAAATATGACTTCATTCATGTTAAAACTACTTTATCCTCCACAGCACTAATAATTAAATTACAGTACGTCATACGCAAATGTTAGATGCATATTAGTTCCTTAGAATAGTTAATATGTACCCTTAAAGAGTCAGTTCACCCAAAAATAAAAATTATGTCATCATTTACGTCGTTCCAAACCCGTAAAACTTTTTTTAATCTCCGGAAAACACAGATCAATATATTTTTTTAATTAAATCTTTTAATAAAATAAAATAAATGGACTCTTCAAAAAGTTCAAAACGAAATTGTGAAATGAATCCATATGAATTGAGTAGCTTAGTCTATATGAATTTCTGAAGAGACTCGATTGCTTTATATGATAGACTTTTATTCACATATAAACATTCGTCATCACACAAATCCGATATCATAAACGTAAGCACAAGCATGTTCACTTGACGTGTGGGAATCAGTGAGGATCATTCTCTCGTTACGCAGCACGCTTGAGCCTCTACAAGAACCAATGAGGTTTTCAATGGAGTGTACCTTGAATGACTTGAGCTCTTAACAGTGCACTATACGGAGGGAAAGGTGGAGAATGAAGTGTACCCTAATCTTTTAGGGTTAGGTTTAAGGTCTCCCTATGTCTCAGTTTGTAGATCCTGCCCCCTTTTAAAGCTTTGAGATCTCCAGTCTGCAGCTAAACCCTTCTCAAGCCAGACGGCCACTGGCTGGTCAACCACTTTAACCAGCCAGAAACCACCTCAAATGTCCCAAAAACCACCAACAACCTTATGCTGGTTTTAGTGATGTGTGGTTTTAGTTTCCCTTTCAAAATGTAGTTTTTGATTAATAATAGTGAACTATGCATTCAGTAGTGCTATTACTTATTTATTTGTTAATCAGGGTTTCTTGTTAGTAATCAGTAGTTGCTGGAATGCTAATAATGTGTTACTCATTTGTTCCGGTGTAGTTATTCATTAATGACGGGACCAGTATTGTCATTTTTAATGTAAAATACTTCCTCAAAGCCCATTGCACAAGACTTTCTGAAAAGTTTAAACACTGTAGAACAATCAACACTTTTTTTTTTTTTTTTTTTTTTAAACAACTGACTTGGCATCTTCAGCAAAACCACTGCTGGAAAGTCTGAAGCAGGACAACATGTTTGTCCAAACAATGGCAGACAGGGACAATTTCGTTTGGAGACACTAGTGGTGCATAATTTACGCACTTCAGCTTTAACAATGCATAATAATTTGTTGACCCTTACCATAGATTTGAGTCACTCTGCTGATTTTTTGTGTTTTTAGGAAATGCTGTCAGAGCTCAGCTGCAGAAAAAAGAAGAGGAACTTGTGTTCAACGTTGGGCTGGTTGAGTGTACACTTAATAGTATGGTCCATTTGCCTACTTTGCATTGGTGCCTGCATGACGGCTGTTTACTATTTCCACCATTACATTGAGCAGGGCGAACCTATGGTAAGGGTCTGGTTATAGTGCAGAATAGACAACAGGAAACTTAACGCTTAAAAAAATCACACAAATTATGGTGGAATAGACCAGTCACTTCCTGTTCAGGTCACACACCAGTTATTTTTGCTGCTTCATTACATTGCAAACAGCTTTATGTGTCCTTCAACGGTATTTTCTGGGTTACTGTTTTCTTCAGATATCATCTGGACTCCACGTATTGAAGATTTTTTATTTTTTATTACTAATCCGCAACTTGTTTTCAGGGTAGCCTTTTGCAGAAAAAAATACCATTTGTATGATACGGCAATTGATAAATTGAAGTTCTCTGTTCAGTGTGCAATGCAAAAATAAGTCATAAAATAATACTATTTAAATTGTAAATGTAAATGTGCAGAACTGTCCCCATTCATCAAGTTGCATTCTTATGGGTTATTTAGAAAACCTTAATGTCATTGAAATGCTCACAGATTTTTCCACTAAAATGCATTTCTGAATTCTCTGCTGAACCCTGTTATGCTGTGACATTTAAAGCTAAAATCTTCAGTCTGATCTTCATATATGATCTGGCATGTTGTTTTTGAACACTTTATCTGATATATTGTGTGTGCATGTCTTTATCAAGTCTGTTCAGAAAAATGATCCAGTCCATTTGCTGACCATGCCTTTGGCCGTGTCTTGCATCAGTCATCTACTGCCTGGTTTCTTTGACATGCTATCCAAGGGGGAAGATTACAACTCCCCAAGTGTTCACATTTACGTGTCCATTTTGAGGTCAGGGACGCAATTAATTATTTGCTTACCATACTTTCGCTAACTATTTATGCACTTCCTGTCTAATTCCGCTATGAGCATTTTCGATTCAGTGCATCAGGAAGCAACTTCAGCATGCTTCATTTGCTTGCCTTTAGATCACTTTTAGATTTGCTGCTCACTCTAGTGTGACATTTTTATGCACAGTCTTGCATGACTCTTATCGTGAAAAGTACTCCAAACCTATTAGACGCATCATTTGTCTGTTTAATTAGCGAGAAAGTCATTCGACCAAGCCATTAAGATGGAAAATTAAAATTGAATCTTACAGCATTTTCCACATAAGCAGTAATGTTTGTTTTTAAGGCCATCCTTAAAAATATTTTGGTTTGCAGTAACAGCAAAAAAAAAAGAAAAAAAGGGTCGGTAGGTAGGTATATATTTTTTTATATATAAAAAAAATAATATAAAAAAGTATATTTTTTTTATAAAAAAAAAAAAAAATCGGGGTCGGAGGGGGGGAGAGAGTGAACGAACATTTTTCACCGATGTATAGGGGCTGTTTACACCAGGCCACTTCATGCGTTTTCTCAGATCGGATTGCAATCTGATTTATCAAAACGATTCCATTTACACCTGGTTACATAGGCTAAATGTGTGTGTTTTTTGCGGATATAAATCCGATCTTCAATTCCCGCTATATGCAGATTTAGGAGTGCACGTCACCGAAAGCAATAGTTATGAGACGCATTATTTTATTGATCATCAGCTAAAATTTCACTTTGATTTGCGATAGCACATTGATGCTCAGCTTCATCTGCGGCGATGCGTGTTGCAGTAGCGTCGTCATATCTGACAATAACATGACATATAGCCTATAACACGCTCTCACATGTTTATTTTTTAATAAACCATATTCAACAACATATAAAAATGAAATAATCTTTAGAGTAAAGCCGCAGCCATCATTGCCAAGCGCGAACCATTGACACTGACAGTGAATGAAACGAAGCGAACTAGCCTACAGGCCGTATGTGATGCGTAAACCAATGTTGTAAACATAATCATAGATGACGCGCCACGGGTTTTTACTTAAAAGAAAGAACGTAGCTTATGTTTGTATGTAGGTCTAGGCAATTTATATTCACAATACTTAATAACTATTATTTTATTGCATTTGTATTAGTTGTTTGAAGAGTTAAAAAAAAAATCGGTCGGTCTTAACGCAAGTTTACAACCGGCAAGTCGGTCGGACTAAAAGGGAAAAAAAATAAATAATTGGGTCGGTGCTAAATTGACAGGGTCGGTCGGGTTACGGCAAACAAGAATATTTTTAAGGATGGCCTAAACTTTGAAAAAAAAAAAAAAAAAAAAAAAAAAACTCACATGTCAAATGGTAAACCCCCAAAAGTCAGAATTATGCTTATGTTTGTTTTAGTTTGTGGACTTTTAGTTTATATTTCCTCAGTTCCTGTTTTCCTTTGTTTGTTCCTTCATTACCATGGTGACCGTCATTGTGAGTTTGTTTGGTTCAGCTGTGTGTGATTAATAGACCTTTCTCACAACTTCCGTATTTGTGACCAGAAATACGCAATCGTCGTGGTAATCAACTTCCTCCGCAGTCATACCGCAGTCACTAAACAAATGGCGCAAGCAACTAGCAAGAGTTATTGACACGCTAATGATGTGTCATTTTAGTTAACAGTTCAGTAACCGTTAGCCTCGCTCTCTACTTACCTTGATGTTTATGGACAAATTCCTCGTGGAAAATTTTTTACCCTTTATTTCGTTTTTTCTTTTTGGTGACGGAGTTTTCCTCCACGAGTCGTCACATCAGCAAATGTAATATTTGGCAAATCCGTTAATAAAGTTGTGTAGACTCTTTGATCCATTTTAAACTTGCCCGGGTTTATGTTTTTTCTGATAGTTGACGCTTGACAGAAACTCCGCTTCCACAACGATTACGTATTTCCGGTTATTGTGAGAAAGGTCTATTAGCTTGTTTGTATCTGTGCTTAAATTCCGTTTTGTTCTCTGTTCATCAAACTTAATGATAGTCATAATATGTGTAAGACATACTTTTTACCTTACAATGTTGCAATAATATGTAATACTTTATCATTTAAATGCATGAATACAGAGATTACATGTACAAGAATCTTGCATTTGAAACAAGATTTCTATAAAATCTCGTTTTCATTATTTTGGACATGCTTATTTGTCATTTGAATATATGTTAATAACCTAACTGATGTCAAATATGTTCAGTTCACACAAGTTCAAGACGGGTTGTTATCATTAGAGTCAAATATCAGAGTGTTCAGCAACAACCTTTCGGTTTCTTCTTTCACAGGAACCTGTTGCTGAAGGGTTGCATTTTTAGTGTGTTGTGTTACTACTGGCTCAAGAAAATCGATGACGGCGAGAAAGGCCAACAGGTGACCGAAATCATGAAACCTGAAGACCTCTTTTAAAAATCCAGTAATGTTGTTATTTCGACAAAATTATTCAAAGCAATATTGATCAAGCAGCCAATCCTCACAGTTCATGTGTTGATTTGTTTGTAGGGTTTATATATTTTTTTCTATCTATGTGCTTATTAGTTGAATATGAAATAAAGCATGATTGTTTTCATTTGTGTACTTGCAGTGCTGGGAGACATATGTTGGTCAAGAGCTTTATCGTTTGGTTTTAATGGATCTAATAGTTGCAGTGCTGCACATCATCTTAGCAGAGTTTCTGTGGGGGTAAGTTCTCGTGATCCCAGATAATGGCAGTGATGTTTGGCTGGGGTTGTTGACTCTTTCTGCCCCTTCAGGATGTGCATTAGAAACTTCACATTTAGGGGGAGGAAACTGGAGTTTGACATTGCACGAGATGTTCTGGAGCTCATCTATGGTCAAACGCTTGTGTGGTACTGTCACCTTCTCATGAAGAAACATTAGTTTGTTCTGATGGCATCGCACTAACAGTCTTTTCTGTGTCCTCTTGTTATAGGTTTGGTGTGCTGTTTTCACCCCTGTTGCCTGCAGTACAAATTGGGAAACTGTGTCTCTTGTTCTACTTCAAAAAGGTCAAGATCTTCTTAGTATTTTTATAGGCTTCATTTGGATGACAGTTCATTGAGGATAGGAGATTATGTTTAATGACTGTATTGCTTTAATTGTAAAGATGTAGTTCCCACCCCAAATGCAATTCGGTCACAATTTACTTACCCCTCATGTTGTTCTTTAGTGAAACACAAAAGAAGATGAGGCTGAATTGAATCCGTGTATCATTCGTTCAGTCATTTTTTTATTTAATATTAAAAGTAGAAAAGTGAGGAAACAGTTCCTTTTTCGTTCCGAAAAATACGAAAAACAAGAATTCAGCTTGATTTTTTTGTTTTCGTTCTGAGGTAGAAAAATTAATAAACAGCTTGAATATTTGATTTCTACATGTGGGCGGGAATGAAATGCAGCCTTTCCTCTGGTTTGTCAGCCGAAGATCAAAGTGTCCCATCATCAGTTCTTCCTCAGTTTTGCACAGCAGAATAAGAGTTCTGTAAAACATTTAATTATTCATATTTTATATAAAATATATATTGTCAAAACATGTTGGACTCTAAAACTGCAAAAACAAACAAACAAAAAAAAAAAATCCTGAACAAATTGTGTTCCATATTTTAGGTTGATATCTCAAAAAAAATTAGCTTTCAGTAAGATTTTGTTTGGGCGCAGTACCAAACTTTTTCACTAGGTGACAACCAGACTCCATCACTGCCCATATAAGGGCGCCTCCATTTCCATATGTGGTTTGAGTGATTGAACCATTTTTCATCAATTTTCATACAATTTATGAAGTAGACATCCTATTCAGAAGTAGTATTGGAAGTTTGGCAGATTTTGATAATTGAACCAAGAAACGCATACAAAGAACACGTTTGTGCGTTATAGCTCACTGCCACATCACAAATGGTGAATCTATTATTTTTTTTCTTTATATTTAAAACATTTTCAGAGCTTTAAAAAAAAAATAAAAAATGTAATGGATGCTATGTTTTGAACTCTTGGCATGAAAACAAACTGAGGTTTCTACTATTCTTTCATGATCATCACTATTTCAAAATAAAGGTCTGAACATGCCTTAGGATTATGAAAATATATATACAGTACAGGTCAAAAGTTTGGAAACATTACGATTTTTTTATATTTTTGAAAAAAGTCTCTAATGCTTATCAAGGCTGCGTTTATTTGATCAAAAATAGAGAAAAAAACTGTAATATTGTGAAATATTATTACAACTTAAAATAATAGTTTTCTATTTGAATATACTTTAAACAATAATTTATTCCTGTGATGCAAAGCTGAATTTTCAGCATCATTACTCCATCATTACTGCGATTAATTGCGATTAACTGCGAGTTAACTATGACATTAATGCGATTAATCGCGATTTAATATTTTAATGGTTTGACAGCACTAATACTAATATTTAGAGGTTGGTAAGGTACAAAGTTGTCCCTTTAAGGGCACTGCCTCAGTGACAAGCTGTTATACCTTTTTGTTAAAAAAAATCTTGAACATGTCAACATCTAATTTCGAAATATGGAAAAGGGTAGCTCTGACATTCTGATAAACATTTCATTTTGTGTTTCACTGAAGAAAGAAAATACAGCGGGGAACAATACAGGGTTGCAATGGCAGGATGTCAGAAGTGTCATATTTTGGTGACAAAACTATTCCCTTTGCTGCAATGTAGAAAAGAGCTTGTGTCTTACCTGTGTAATATGTTTTATTGATATTATTAGGATATCCTCTGTCAATTAAGGGCGTATGTGTCTCCCCCTTTATAGACAAGTTTGATGATGAACTTCCAAGCGCCCAGGAAACACTGGAGGGCCACTGAGATGAGCACTGTCTTCGTCAGCCTCCTGTTCTTACCCTCCTTCATTGGGGCCCTTATGTGTATCATATATACGATGTGGAGGTTTGTCTTCAGAATATTACATTCACTCTTCACTGCAACAAAATATATATACAGTACAGGTCAAAAGTTTGGAAACATTACGTTTTTTTTATATTTTTGAAAGAAGTCTCTAATGCTTATCAAGTCTGCGTTTATTTGATCAAAAATGCAGAAAAAAAAAACAATAATATTGTGAAATATTATTACAACTTAAAATAATAGTTTTCTATTTGAATATACTTTAAAAAATAATTTATTCCTGTGATGCAAAGCTGAATTTTCAGCATCATTACTCCAGTCTATCACATGATCCTTTAGAAATCATTCTAATATTCTGATGTATTATGAGTGTTGGAAACAGTTCTGCTGCCTAATATATTTGATGAATAAAAGGTTAAAAAGAACTGCATTTATTCAAAATATTTTTTTTTCTAATAATATAAATATTCTTTACTATCACTTTTTATCAATTTAACACATCCTTGCTGAATAAAAGTATTGATTTATTTCAAAAAAAGAAAGAAAAAAAATTACTGACCCCAAATTACTGACCAGTAGTGTATATTGTTGTTACAAAAGATTTCTATTTTTTTTTAAATTTGCTTTTTTTTTTTTTTTTTTTTTTTTTAAACTTTTTATTCATCAAAGTATCCTAAAAAAGTATCACAGGTTATGAAAAAATATTAAGCAGCAGAACTGTTTCCAACTTTGATAATGAATCATCATATTAGAATGATTTCTAAAGGATCATGTGAGTGGAGAGACTGGAGTAATGAACTCAGACTGGAGTAATGATCCTGAAAATTCAGCTTTGCATCACAGAAATAAATGATAATTTAAAGTATAATAAATTGAAAACCAATTATTTTAAATTGTAATAATATATCTCAATATTACATTTTTTTTCTGTATTTTTGATCAAATAAATGCAGGCTTGATGAGCAGAAGAAACTTCTTTCAAAAACATTAAAAATAGTAATGTTTCCAAACTTTTGACCTGTACTACATATATATATATATATATTATTATTATTATTATTATTATTATTATTATTATTATTTATTTTTATTAATAATATTCTTCTTATTATTAATCTTATTTTTATTTATTTTTTTTCAATAAATTGGCAGATACTTTTGCTTTTTTTTTGTTGCTTTTTTTTTAAAAAGCTTTTTGTTTGCTGCTTCTGTTTTCTCAGGATCAAGCCCTCCTCACACTGTGGGCCCTTCAGGAGCCTCCACAACATGCTCCTCTTAGGCAAGCAGTGGATCACGGGTCTGGACCGCTCGAATCCCAGTCTGAAATGGCTCAGCTGGGCATATATTCACTTGGTGGACAACCCTTTGTTCCTCTTCATTTTGGCAGGCCTGTTCCTGTGAGTTTCCCTTGCTCGTGGGTCTCCTGGGTGAAGTATAGATCAGATTTGGGTCATTTTTAACCTGTCATCTCCATCTCTTTCCAGAACCATTATATACATTCACATGCAAGTTTTGGATGGCCAAAAGTTGATCATTGGAAGGTTACAAGAACAGATAGACCATGTGAGTATTATGACCCTTGTGGAAAAGTACATTACTTAAGGGTACTTATTACGAGTGGTGTTTGCAGTGATTCTGAGTTGCTGTCAGGATGTTGATTTAATAATTCGGGTTTTCTTGCTAACATCTCCTCTGTCTTCTTAGGAGGGTGAAGATAAGAAGTTCCTCATAGCTAAACTACAGGCCCTCAATGAGGCGAGCGCGCTCAGCCGTGAGGTCAGCATTTGGTCCTTCCTTTAAATCTGACTCTTCCTCATGCATTCGGGATGTTTGACGGATGAAGACACATTCCACAGCTTTTCTTGTGGCTGATTTCCTTCTTGTGAACAGGTGTTTCAATGACCACATCACCTGCTGATTACTTGTATTACCCTGGAAGGCTGGATTCTACAGAAAACTAATTTGGAAGAATACACTTTACCTTCAACAACAAACATAAATCCTGAAAAACTGGCTTGCTTATGTAGAAGATGGAAGTCAATTACCACTGCATTTTGGAGTCAGCAAATGACACTGATATCTAGTAGTGCCACTGTCATGTAATCACATACAAATATTTTGAAACGCACAAGGTTCATTTTTGCTTGTGGAAATGTTTTTGTCAGATCTATATCTATATTTTTTTTGTGTGGTGTTAATAATAATGTGATGATAATTTTAGATGATGGAGAACTGTTTCAGAGACACAGGCTATGAATACCCTATCATGAAAAACAATATACTAAAATGTATTTGAAATAAAAATAAATTGTTCTAAGTATTTTACATATTTATATGCCTATTTAAAATACCCTGCAATTTTACTTTTGGTATACTAAAAGTCTATACTATACTAAATTGGAGCACCTACTTTAGTTATCCGGAAAGAGTGCTGAGGTGCAACTAAAAATAAACTCAAGTGTTTTTGATTGTGATAAAGTGAAAGTATACTTAAAATATCTTGCATTTAAAGATAAAGATATTATACAGAGATCATATCCTTACTATAACTGATATTAAAACACATTTTAAGGCTTAATATTAAGAAATGTGCATTGTGCAATAAAGAAATAAAGTTTAATTATAATTTTATATCAGTAAGTCTTAAGTGATATTTGTGATTTGAAGTATTTAGTATGAAATAGGTATATTTTAAGTAGATTTTGGTATGTTTTGGTATAGATTTAGTTTATTTATCTATCGGCTGTCTTTTGGAGGTTTAAGATCAATCAATAAATGCAACATATCTGTAAATGACTATTTTTTTGTGAATTACTGATTTTTTTTTAACTTCTTGTTTATCACACGACTTTCTGAAATGCGTGTGTCTGATTGGTCAAATGTGGCATTCCATGATGAAGTATATTTGTTTGCATTAACTTTCCTACAAACAGCTGTGCTATTTTCATTTCTTTTTAATCGATTCTGTGAAAGCTGACTAATTTGTCGGTATATTTCATTTTCATGAAGACTGCTTAGGTCATTGTACTTGAGGACATTGCAATGTATGGTATGTGGTAATATAAAGCTACGCAGTAGAGGAAGTTTTGTCTAAACCTGTAAGACTAAATTCTGAGGAATTGTGTCACGTGCTGGCCAGAGCTTGTGAAGTTCTGTGGGAGGCGTTTCTTAAACATCTCTGAAATCCACCTTATAAAAGGTAAGGTTTTTATCTGTACCAACACTACACCATTGTAAACTACAACAGCCGTCCAGGCATCTGAGGAGGGTATATGTGCAGTGTGAGTTTATTTACCTCTTGTAATTTAGCGTTTTCCCACTACTTTTACATTTTCTGCATCCGTTATTAATTGGTTAATTTAGCTTTTTTATTTTTAATTAATAGCTTGTGTTATGTTTCATCTGTTTATAAGCTCAAAAATGAGTCGTTGTATTGTGTTCATTCTGTTTAGATAAAGAGTGTCGTAATGGAATCCACGGTGCGTTTATACATCCGTCTTCCTGAAGATTATAAGGAATTCCTAAAATCTGGAGAGTGGGTAAGCTAACCAAATGTTAAAAATGATTTATTTATTTTTTCCTGAATTTTTTTCTCAAAAAGGATTTTTTCTTTATGAGAACATTTACCACATTAAAACTTAGCGGGACACTCAATAATATCAAATAAAATGTATATTAAAATAATTGTAATATTAACTCAAGGGTAGTAAACTAGGCAGAAATAATCCACAAAACATAACAGAATAATACAAAACACATAAACTACCAAAGCAAAATGATTGACAGGAAAAAAAATAGCCTCAAAATGATCTAATATAAAAAAAGAACACAATCACATTTGTTTTGCAGTCGACACAGAGGCTATAGGTGTGATATTTTAGGACAGCCAAATCAATGAAAACTTTAAGGTTAAATGGATATTATCTGAGTGCCATTCCATAACCAATGGCGTCTTTAACTGTCATTGACTTTCAGTCTTAAGATGTGTAAGTTTAAGATTTTGCTTGAGATGCTGTAATACACATAAGTGGTTTGTAAAATGGATGGATGAAAGTAAATGTAATCTGTCATCTTGTCTGCCTTTCTTCATAGGACCATGGGATTGTTGTCACAGATCTGAATCCACACGTGACCAAAAGTGAGCTTCACGCCTACTTTCAAAAGTTCGGGACAATTACAGAATCTGATGTAAGTACTTGAACAGGGTACAGATGTGTTACACTGCCAAATGTATGCATACACCCCCACAGACTCTAAAACAACTTCTGTCTCCATTATATGTGCCCTGGACTTTTATGTTTTAGTGTGTCCCTGTTACCATGTTTGTTGTCCTTTGTAGATTTTTGTGTTGATGATTAGTCTTCATTGTTCCCAGCTGTGTGTCCAACAAGTGGCGTATTACATCATCTAGCGACATTTAGAGACTTGTTGAGCATGGAAAATAGTTGGCAACACTGTTACCATCATCATGAAAATCATTAAAGTTACCCTGCATCTAGATCTGCCTCTCCCTGGTTTCTCAGTCTGCGTTTATAGTTACAGATAATCGGTAGAATGGTTCTTGTTGCTTTAGAAAAAACAGGCCAAATTAATTGACATTTTGTTCAGCAAATAGTTCAAACTAGCTGAGTTTTATAGTCGAGTTTAAACAAACCCCAGCTGAGCTCAGAATGTTGGGTCAAACATTCGACCCATCCAGCTGGGTCAAAACAACCTAGTGTAGCGTGTATGTTCAGTTTTGGTTTCGTTTCACTGTGTTCTGTTCCTGTTTTGCGTGCCTGAGTTCGTAGTTAGTTTCCTTGATTGATAATTAGTCCATCACACCTGTCTCTGTTTACTTTGATTACTCACCCATTGTATTTAGTCAATCATTTTATGTCTGAAAAATCATCTTTGATCCCCAAAATGACACATAAAAAAAAAAAATTCTTCCTTTAATCACATCTTCATGCCTTAAAATAGCTTGTATGTAACTCAACACCCTTGCTTCATTTAGTATGTGTGGTTCTTTGAATATGCAAATGAGCCCCGCCTCCACTCACTCAGCTCAGAGATACACTCGTTGACGATCACACGTTGATCTGATTGGTTACAAGGTAGTTTGTGGCATCAGAAACACCAGTGATTTCAAACCGTGTTTTTGATACTGTCTTTGGTTCACTGCAGTTTTAAAGAGAAAATACTCAGCAATGCTGTCGACTTATGAATTTACACATGGTTTGTCTTAAAGCATATTAAAAACACCACATAGACAAATAAACAACATTAAAAGCTTGATTTTCTCCACAGTTTCCTAGTTTATTTCTAGAAATTACCCAACGATTTAAAAAATGACCCAATATTTTTTGAAAATAACCCAACATATTGACCCTATATGTGTGACCCAACGGTTGGGTTAAATAAATAACCCAACGTTTTTTACTGTGTACTGTAGTTCTGTGTCCGGTATCATCTCTGTTTTATGGTTGTGTTCTCCTTAATATTATTAAATTCAGTATATTTCACAGAATCTCCTGCATCGTGCACTTCACTACAGTAGTGCCGGACCTTGTCCGGTTTTGACCCAGTGCTGGGTTGCCAAAACGGCACAAAATTGGGTTGTTTTTAACCCAGCATTTTTTAGAGTGTAGCATACTTTGCCACCCTTCTCTTCATTATCTTGTATCTTATATGATCTTTATTGTAATGTTTAAATGTGTTCTCAGCTCTACTAATTTGTAGACTTTTTTTTTTTTCTGTCTCAATGAACAGATCACAATTGACAAGTCGTCAGGATGGCCGAAGGGTGTGGGCTTTGTGAGATATTCGTCTTCAGAGGAAGCTGAAGCAGCCAAAGCGGATGAGCCACACACACTTGGAGGTTTTCCGATATGGATCAACAAAATTGTTACGCCAAAAGTGAGTCAAAATACTGTTTGTCGCAAGGAGGCCTAGACTACTTGCTTAGACCTCCATTCTGGTCCAGATTGGCTTGTATGTTGGTTTGAGGTGGACCAGCATAACCATATCCATCACCAGCCAAAAATGGTATTTCTGATTTATCTGGTTGATAAAGGGAAGCCTGCTAATTAAGCTAGCTAAGCATGTAGGACCACCAGCATCCCAATCCAATAACATCCATTCATCTCAATGGCATCTGCCCACTGCCCGCCATCATTGCTCATGAGCACACTTTTCTTGAGCCAGTCATATGTGACCCTGGACCACAAAACCAGTCACATGGGTCAATTTTATGAAATTGAGATGTATAGATCATCTGAAAGCTGAATAAATAAGCTTTCCATTGATGTATGGTTTGTTAGATATTGTTGAGATACAACTATTTGAGAATCTGGAATCTGAGGGTGCAAAAAAATCGAAACATTGAGAAAATCTCCTTTAAAGTTGTCCATTTATGTTCACGGTTGTGCTGCATTCACTCACAAAAATAAATGTTTTATATATTTACGGTAGGAAATTTATAAAATATCTTCATGGATCATGATCTTTACTTAATATCCTAATATTTTTTGGCATAAAAGAAAAATCGATAATTTTGACCCATACAATGTATTGTTGGCTATTGCCACAACTATACCCGTGCGACATGTGACTGGTTTTGTGATCCAGGGTCACATATGAGCTGTAAAAGTAAAGGGTTTGGGACTGTTTGCGTTTATTCTTGTGGTGCGATCAGTCAATCAGTGTTGTCATGAATCAGTAGTCCCATGTAGTGGCATCACAGTGGCATTAACTGGGTCCCCTGTACAGTTTATTGCATTGGGAACCCTCAGAAGAAATTATGGTATGGGGGAGAAAATTGGTGGATATTGCGGGGGCCTTCAGGAGAGCTTGTTATGGGCCTCTTTACACAGTTACCCTTCCCCCCCGCTAGCCACGCCCCTGGTCACATGGCATTTTATGTTCAGGTGATTGGCTCAAATCAACCTAGCAGCAGAATTGTACATCTCTGAATAGCCATCAGCAGATTTCATAGCACATATTTCTGCACCAGCCGTACAACTGCCCTTGAGATGAAAGGAGAAAACTGAAGGATTGTTGTTATTTCCAAGTATTAGTCAAAAGTTGTAAATAAAACAAGAAAATACTATTTCAGTCTTTACTTTAAAGTTTCTCATTTAATTCAATGCGATACTTGCTGTGTCTTTGTAATTATTTGTGAAATTGACTAGCCAAGGATAAAGTTTCTTATTTATCTGTTTGTCCAGAACCGGTTTGATACTCAACACCGATCCTTTCAGCCAAACCTGTGTGTGAACTAGAAGTGGAATATAAGGAATATGATTTGCACTAAACCTCATCCTATCCTTTTACTGGAAGAAATGTGAACTAAATGTTGTTGTAATTCAATGTACATGTTTTAATTTTATACGTTTATTATTGCATTCAATGTCTATGAAATGCCCTGTACTGTGAAGGATCACTTTTTTTTATGTATGCCTGAGATGCTGAATAAATTTATCCTCAGAACATTTCTTGGTGTCTTTTTGTTGAGAAAGATATATATATATATATATATATATATATATATATATATATATATATATATATATATATATATATACACAGTGCTATGCATAAGTTTAGACTCCCATGCTAAAGTTGACTAAAAAGAGGAATAAAAAAATCATCTTTTGGAAATTGAACTTAATGCCTTATTTAAAAAAAAATAGGAAAAATCCAACCTTTAAGGACACCAATTTTCTTTGTGAATGAATAATATATCGTAAATAAATAAATGTTCTTCCTTAAAATACAGGGTGCATAAGTCTGGACACCCCTATGTTAAATTCCCATAGAGGCAGGCATACTATGCATCCTGATAAAGTTCCCTTGGCCTTTGGAATTAAAATAGCCCCACATCATCACATAGCCTTCACCATACCTAGAGATTGGCATGGGGTACTTTCCATAAGATCATCTCTCAATGCAAATCAAACCAGCTATTAGGCTAACTGAAATAAAACCATGCCAATCTCTAGGTAAATCGGTAGCTTCAAACACAATAGGGTTTCTCATGACCTCTATAATACTATATTAAGTAGCAGCAGTAAAATTCTGACCATTTTATAATGCAACAATCTTTTTTTTTTACCTCTGTTGAATAAGACATGCAGATTGAATTAGAAAAATCTGCTCCATCTTAAACACTCATGACATTCCTGTCAAAACATAAACAGGCAAAGCATTTCCATAGCCTGTGTCAATTTTGAACCACACAAGTAAAATAAATAAAAAACGGGTGAAAAACTGTTTGCTGACAACAGTTCTTCTAACCCTAATTGATGGAGTGTGTAGCTTTTCATTTCTTATTAAACAAATCATGGCCATTCCCTGGATGACAATGTCAAGATTCATTAGGCTTACAATTGCAGCTGCAAAGTTGAATGGCATTTGATTTTAATTAAGCTGATATTTCAACCAAGGAGCTCTAAAATGTCTGGTAATTATCATTTTCCCCATTAAATATGTGTATATCCATAAACGTTTGAAGGCCACGTGTGATTTAGTCCTATGTTCGTGCGCTAGAGGGCAACAGCCTCATGTCCAACACACCATCCAGCAAACGAGGAAGAAGCCGATTCACCAGTGACATTCCTCGAGCGGGAAAGAATGGCAAACGCGGGAAATGAAATCGCGTTTAAAAAGGTATATTTCAACACGTTTAACTCTTTACGTCTTCGGGTCGTTAACATGCATCTCATAATGCCATAGCAAGTCGATCACATTCTGGTCATGAGCGTTTTCCATGATGCCACGGCGTTGCATTGATTCCTATCTATCCCTCTGTTTCAGGAGACTGTTGCCAAACTGTTGACACGCTCTTTTAAGGAGGACAAAACCAAAGGTGAGAAACAGACACACGCAGGTTCACCTTCACCTGGCGATGTGGTAAAATGAGAGAAGCTGTTGGTCAGGAAACTGTTATGCATTTAAAACGTCCCGCGTGGCAAAAAAAATAAATAAAAAAAAATGAACCTGTCATAATGTCAGAACGCATCATAATTTTGTTCTTCATTTTTCTTTGTGGCCAGGAGTGCTACTTATACATAATACGAAAGTGAAACGAAAACCAAACCTTTAGTATTCCCAGCTAAACATCTGATAGCACATCTGAGACGTATATTTGATATGCGTTTACATCGTGACAACGTATTTTTTTTCCTCATCTGCAATACGTCTCTAAGACGTTTCTTCTTTCGCACCTGATTTAAGTCTATCTGGGTCTTGTCTACAATCGACGTCCCCGTTCAATAATATTTATACTCTAGTGCGTCTCCTCATCGATGTCGGCTAACCCTAACTTGCTGCACAGCAATAACTAAACATACTTCAGACAAGCCTACGAATATGCTTTAATCACGGCCGAAGGATCAGAGAGAATCCCACCAGAAAAAAGAATACAACAGTTTTTATTAAATAGGAGCATGGCGAAAATGACGTGATGCATTAAATAATTTCTAGGGATGCACCGATATGAACATTTTGGCCGATACCGATAATTCTTTATATTTGAAAGCTGATAACTGATATATTGGCAGATAAATATAAACCCAAATTTTGATATCTTTTTTGAGAGCCTGATTACAAAAACAAAAGTCTCACCATTAAAATCACGTCCCAAGCACACAATTATAATGATGTTCTCATTATAATTTTATGTAAGCCGATATGACAGACTTGCGCTGCACATGTTGCACTGAACTGTATTTTCCTTTTTTAAGTGATTCCAATCATATTTCAAGCGATTCAAATCCATCATGTTGAACAGTGCGCATCAGAAGAGTCTCAGCTGAAGGAATTAATACAGCTTTAATATATCAGCCAAATTTTCTTATCAGGCCGATAACAGTAAAAATGAACATATATCGGACGATATATCGTGCATCCCTAAATTTCCCTACAATTTGATTGGTTCTTCATATGCAAACCCTTCTGTTACTAGGTAGAAGCAAACTCTGTTTTCTTGATTACTTCATTGTTAATCACAAGTTTTCAACTGTTTTTAGACATCTGTCTAGTTTCATTTCCCCTAATTGTTATTTATACACTCACACACTCAAAGTCACAAGGTTTCGACCAAAGGGTTAGGAAACATTTAAGATTCAAATGTGGTGATGCTTAATTTAGTCTGTCCCAGCCACTGCTACTTACTTACAAGAGTTCACTATTGAACCAGGAACAATAATATATCATTTAAAAATACATTTGCAAATAATATTAGCCTGTAATGTTGCTTCACATGTAAAATTAAATGAATTTGCTGAATACAACATTGAATTAAAAATGTAAAGCCTGTAGAAATACTAGAAATCGTGAAATAATTGGGAATCATGTTACTAACAGTGCATTTAATTTAGCCTATCTATTATAACTTTTGAGTTGTTTTGGTCGTTTGGCTGTTTCATTATAAAGGTCCAGAAATTCTTGACTCTTGCATTGTCAATACAAGATCTTGACCAAAAATTGATGCACCTCTTAAATAAAATCCCTCCCTCGTCTGGCGTATGCTACTCTTAGCAATGTCTGAAACTTTGTATTTTGAGCACTTCTTGTGTCGTTTGCCTCTTCATGATGACTCGTTTGCTGTAATCCTCATTTGTAAGTCGCTTTGGATAAAGGCATCTGCTAAATGTAAAATCACAACATTGATTTCCATCAAGAGGTTGATGAGCTTTTTGGACAAGAGTCTAGCCGCTAGCCAATCGCTGATTATGGTTTCGAGTATCGATAAATCTGGCCTTTCCAATAAACACAAGAACACGCAGTAATCTCTTAATCCAAATTTTTTAAGCAAATTCGTTCGAAGAAGCAAATTTTCCAGAGATCAGTGATCACGATTAGAAGATCTGGCATCTGTCAAATAATCTCAGATGCGTTAATCGAGGTATAAAGAAGAACAGAAAAAAATAACCTTTTAATTTAGTACAGGATTTGTAGCTAATTGATTCTCTCACATCAGATATATTAAAAAAAATAACTGTTTAAAAATAAATTCTGACTTTTTTCCTTAGGATTGTGAGATATAAATTCACAATTACCTTTATTATTATTATTTATTTTTTAATTCTGTGCTAGAATCAGGCTTTTTTTCCCCTCTCTGGTCATTTCGGTCTGATGTATTTGTGAACTCTCCCCTCACATTTGAACACCAAACACATGATCACTTGCAGCCGGTTCCCGTTCCAGTTCACTTCTCCTGAACTAGTTTTTGGTGCAGTATTGTAGCTTTGCACACGTGTGAGGAGTCGTCGGATAAAGACAGAAACATTACAGTTACTCAGCGTTCAGTCATGACGTTTTTCTTGTGCAGTCAGCGGTGATGCTGTCGTCCTCGTGACGGAGATGCTGAAAGTGTTTGTTGAAGGTAAGACCGACTTTACCTGTCCTGGTCTGATACAGTAGTGCAGTTTCTCTCAGTATTGATGTGAGGATGGTCTGTCTGCCACAGAGGCGACGCGCAGAGCTGTTAAACAGGCCAGCAGTGAAGACTGTGACACCGTCGACATTGAGCACTTTGAGAAGATTCTGCCACAATTGGTGAGTTTTGTCTGTTTTTTGCTTGTGTTCGAGATGTCTATTGTTATTTTTAAAGGAGTCATATGATGCTTTTTTAATGTTTTCCTTGAGTGTGTGTAATGTATCGGTTTGTACCTGCAAAGTTACAAAGCTCATAGCCTCCTGATTTACAGTCAAACCGAACTTTATTCAGACACCTTCAACATTTCTCACATTATCACAGTTTATTCGCTATAGTTTAGAAAATGGTAATAAAATATGACAATAACTCAGAGTTATCAGAATCAGTTGATATTTCACTGGTTTTGTCCGTCCTTCTGTTAGACTGTCTCACACATGAATTATGTTGAATATCTGTCAGCTGTTAAATTTAACTACACAATTAGATAATACCAGTTTAGCTCAACCAGTTACCAAGCAATGCTTCATTTTGTTCAGTCTGTGTGTAAAAAGAGCATTAGCAATTAAAGACAACACACTTCAGCAAAACATGATCAGGTCAAAGTGTCTGAATCATTTTTGGTCCCAATTTTGTATAAATGTTACTGGTAGTCACTGTATGAAGAGTTTTTGGGTATAATGTCACACATTTTACTTTATTTTGCTCTCCTCACTTACATAAGTGAACTATAGTGTCCTGCACACACTAGTAGAAAAATATAAAAAATTATTATTTTTGGTTTGACTGTATTTTAACCAAGAACACTGATCCAGACCACCAATGTGAAATATTAACATAATGCCATCCAAAGGCATGTACGCAAAGACCGAAGGCGAGGCTTCAGTGAATTTAAGCGATTAAAACATGTTAACCTATTCTATTACACCAAGTAAAGAAAATAATGAACTTTTAAAATAGCATCATATGACCCCTTTAATATTTTTGTTGTAAGTTTGACTGTAGTTATAACAATAAACTATGGTCCATCAATAATGTGGTTCATTAATCATCAGTACATATTTCAGCATTAGCTAAACTTTACTATCTAAATGATTTTTTAAATATATTTATAAGCAGTGTTTACACTATACAGTTGTGGTCAGAATTAATGGCACCCCTGGTAAATATGATAAAAAATGGCTGTAAAAAATAAAAGGGGTGCCAATATTTGTGGCCAACGTGTTTTGGAGAAAAACATTTATTTCATGATGTGATTTTCCCCCGCACTTTCAATTCTTTTACTTAAATGACAGGTTAGATTTTTGCATTTTGTTTTTTTAATGAAAGATCAAAAGGATAAACAATGCAGATTTATTTTTTACAGTGATTTTTATTTATTTATTTATTTTTTATATATTTTTATCACTTTTTTTATGTTTTTGAAAGCTTCTTGCTTTCATGTTTTTATGTTTTCTGCTCACCAAGCCTACATTTATTTGATTAGAAGAAATGCATAAAGATTTAAAACCGTAATATTGCGAAATATTATTAACTGTTAAAATAACTGTTTTCTATTTGGATATATTTTAGAATATAATTTATTCCTGTGATCAAAGCTGAATTTTCAGCATCATTACTCCAGTCTTCAGTGTCACATGATCCTCCAGAAATCACTCTAATATGATGAATTGATGATCAAGAAACATTTATGATTATTATCAATGCTGAAAACAGTTTTGCTGCTTCATATTTTTGTGGAAACTGTGATACTTTTATCAGGATTTTTTGAATAGAAAGTTCAATGAACAGCATATATATATATATATATATATATATGAGAGAGAGAGAGAGAGAGAGAGAGAGAGAGAAAATACATTTCTATTTTTTTTTTTTTTTTATTACATTAATAAAGCATTTATGAAATATAAATATTTTGTAACTTTATAAATGTCTTCACTGACACTTTTGATCAATATAATGCATCCTTGAAGAATAAAAGTATTAAATTTCTGTTTTTTAAAAATCTTGCCACAAATGTTTGAATGGTATTATTGTTTCCACATAATTGTTAAGCTATAAAAAACGTTTTTCAACTGATAATAATCAAATGTTTCTTGATCATAATATAACAATGATTTCTGAAGGATCATGTGACACTGAAGACTAGAGTAATGATGCTGAAAATTCATCTTTGATCACAGGAATAAATTACATTTTTCCTATATATTCACATTATTATTATTATTATTTATTTATTACATTTTAATATTTCACTTACTTTTTCACTGGAGTTTTAATTAAAAAATGCAGCCTTGGTGAGCAGGAGCGACTTCTTTCAAAAACATAAAAAAAATTTAATGTTTCCAAAACCGGTGCTGTATATTTACACCATTAATATTGAATTATTGAACAAACAATGGACTCACAAAATTAAAAATGATCTCAAAACAGTTGTTTTTCTAAAAGCTGACTTTCTTAAAATTGGATTTTGAAAACCGTTACAGTTCTGTACGGTTAGCCGTGTTTCTGTGCTTTTACTAAACCTTAAAATACTCTCGATGTGTCGGACTGCGTCGTTTTGTGTGTTGCATACTAGCAAAACTATCATAATTTCTTACAATGTCTCCTTTCCCTTTGCAGCTTCTTGACTTCTAGAGATGCCAGCAGAGGGCGACGCAACCTAGTTCTGCTGAAACGCCAACATCCTGGACTGCATATTTACAAAATGTAGCAAACTTTATTTTGACTGTGTGCATGTATTAAATGTATGACTAATAAAATTGTAATTTTACTGGTGATCCTGTGCTCAATCTGTCAAACGTTGGTATTGTTTAGTGGTTTATTTATGTGCATAAATCACTGGGTAACAGCGCTTTTATTATGGTCTGGAGTCTCTGTGGGCCACCTGTGCTCTGCTCAGCGGCAGGTGCTCCCAGCATGCTCTGCTCCGGCCCCCATCAAAGCCTCTCCAAGCAGTTGGAATTGATTAAAGTAATAAGGGAGGCTGCAAAGACCCTTAGATGATGACAAGTGGCAGGAAAAAGAAGCACCCCCTCCGGCCACTTTGAAGTTCCCCTTCTTCCCCTCGCTGTCCTGCAAAGTGCTGCGGTTAAAGGTGTCACGGGGGTGAGAGGGCAACAGGGCGGAATGTGTGCGTGTGTGTGTGTGTGTGTGTGGAGAGAGAGTGTCAGCCTGTTAAAATTATGGCGACCACACGCATAGTTGTTCAGTTTTAGTGGAAGCATAACAAAACAAATTGGGACCGAGGAACATGACACAGGAAGAGAGAGGGGTGTAATTTTGAGGGTAAATAAACAAGACGTCGGGTTGCTCAAGGGGGCTCCCGGTCTTTCATCATTTTGCTCTGATAATTGCGCTAACCTGCCGCCAGAGAGTTTCCAGTAGTGAATGATGTTGGTTAAGGGGTTTGCTTTGCATGGGTTTGTTGTTGGGTAAGCAGAGCACAAGGAAAGATCAACATGTTGGATTTGGTTAGATCCTGTAGTTAAGGGCAACAGCAAGAAAAATACTGCTTTTATGTTGGATACAAGCCTATTTGCTTAAATTGGGGTTTCTACATTAATGGAAAGCCTGAAAATACTGGGATATTTTATAATTGTGGTTTACAGGTGTGTAAAATTATTTATTTAGTCAATATACTTTTTTTCTAGTTATGTTCAGCTATGTATGCAACAGTTATCGTGAATACAGCAGTAGGCTCGAGTACCTTTTTGATTTGATAAAACACACACACAATACAAATATTAAAGCCAAAAAATATGTATCAATTTAACTTTCATGAAGTAAAATTATTTAAAGCCTTCCTTCCTTCTGCTGAAAAAAAAGGGTCCCTGACCGTGAACAGTAACAGAAATTACATTATTTATCCATTAGATGGCAGCAAATACTGTCTTTATGAGTCAGTCAGAAGAGAAGACTTTTATATTGAAAGGATCAAAACTTGTGAAGACGGAAAAGCAAGACGCAACTGACAAATGGCAGGGCACGGGAAAACCCCTTAACTGTAAAAAGGACAAGATATTGCAGCGGACATTCAAACGGATTTTTATTACAAATATAGGACTGACCTGAAGGAAAATGCCAAATCTACTGTAAATGCAGGTACACTCACTTACTTGATCTCTCACAATTCTGTAGTAATGGACCGTATGTAGCCCCGCCCCTTTTCAGCGCTGCGCTCGTTGTCTTTTGACTTCCGGTCTGTATTTTCACAGCGATCTTGCGTATTTATGAATGAACGGCTCGTTTTAAAATCTTCCTGGTGTACTGACATTAAGACATCTGCTTTAAACATTACAATCCTCATGTTAACTTTACATTAATTAAATCCACTTCAAAAGCTAATTACTCCTGGACAGCAATGCCACAGAAATATATAGAGCAACCGCAAAAACGGAAGTTCAAAGACAATATTCTAAAGATGGCGGCGCCCTTGTTTCTCTGGCGCATAAGGTCTATAGGCCTAGGTCTATAAGCTTCAATGAACAATATCAATGAGAACATGTTTACGTTGCTAGGGGTGTTGTGATCAGTGGTGGATACAGAACGTCATTAATAGGTGGGCCTGGTGAATATACGGAGGGGCCTCGGTTTTATAAGCTTATATAGGCCTACACGCCCAGTGGCGTAACTTTGCTAAATCAGATATATGTACAATAACATTACGATGTCCAGCAATCGATTTAAATAGTAGGCTACATGGGGTTTAATTTGTGTTTAATGAGATAGCCTAATATATGTTGTCAGTGCCGAGAATTTTCGTGTGAATAAATGCATAGATCCGCCTACTTGAACAACGTGTACCTTAAGGCGGGCGTACATGGTGCGATTTTTGTTGTTTTTACGAGCTCGCAGATGATTTTTTTCACTCAGGAGTAATCGAGTGGAATCGGTGATGCTCGCATGGTCGCGGCACGCAGCGTGTGAGAGGAATTACAAGCTGAGCCGAGCACGTTATGAGCACCTCCCCGACCTCCCGATAATTTTTAAACATGTTTAAAAAATTCGGGGAGTTGGCCCGATTTTTACCAGCTGTCCCCTATTGCCAAATCATTCACAACCACGTCGATGGGGCTATACCTCAGTGGCAGCAACCATACAGCGTGCGCATACACTGTCTCACACACACACACACACACACACACACACACACCTATCTCTCTCTCTCTCTCTCTCTCTCTCTTTTAAGTTTTTATGTTGAAAGGAATGGCTACTGTTCTCTGCTTTTCAGCAAATCATTTGCACACACATTTCTGTCATTTTTCTATCTGAAGCTTTGCCTGCATCATGCAACATTGACGGCCTCTGTGTTTAGCGCGAAAGCTCACGTGATTGCTGCCGGCTCGGGATAAAATTCATGCAGGACAGTCGTGCCGTGTACCAGCTGCTTTGACGCGATTATCAGTTAAGCTGACTCGCAACGTGTGCAATATCTCACGACCTCCCGAGTGTCCGAACTCGCACCGTGTACGCCCGCCTTTAATGGTCCAGTGGTAGAACTTTCGCTAACCGTGTCAGAGGTTCTGGGTTCTAATCCGTTTTTTTTTTTTTTTTCTCGTATAGTTTTTTTTCCTTATCAAAACCTATTATGTTCATCAGTGGTTGTATATCAAGCAGGGACATGTTTGTGTGCATTATGTTTTGTGATTTCACCAGAACGAATAGAGAGTATCCGCAACGGATTGAAACGCGCGTCCGAGTGAAGACAGTGCGGTGTGCACGAGCCACACGAGAAAACACTGTATCCGCGCCACTGATCGCAGCGGCAACGAGCACTTTGATCACTTGATTTAAAAAACACATTTCAGCGCTAGATCGTCTCTTTAAAAAACGAATGAAATGAATGCTCTGCCAGTTAACTGGAGATGTTTTATTGATTGGCACATTCGTGCCGCGAGATGTTTTAAAAAGTGGTGGGGACATGTCCCACCCGCAAATTACGCCTATGTACACGCCTGATATGTCAACTATAGCAGATCGGTACTTCGGTAGTGAATTTAAATAGGCCTATGCCTTGTACTCATGTCAGTCAGCCCTCCCGGCAGTTTTTAACCTGAAGGTCATCTGTCTGTCACGCGACTCGCATGTAGACTATCACAATGAAAGTCAGTACGCGCACATTGAGCAGTGTTGCGTGATAGCATCACTGGACTGACACGTGATATGCCGACATAATATTTTTTTTGTAGCTATTTTTCGTAGCTACTGTACATAAATGAATATTATGATATTGATTTAAATGATATTAATGAAAATGATATTATTTATTAATTCATTATTATTATTAAAATAAAAAATTTAAATAGTTTTTATTAATCTGATTGGGTGGGCCACCGGTAAATCTGGGTGGGCACGTGCCTACCCAGGCCCACCCATAAATCCGCGCCTGGTTGTGATGCATAAAACCGTTGAGTGAAGCGGTCATAGTGACCAATCAGAATCAAGGACTGGAACCAACCGTTTTATGTTTTAACCGATGTTATAGTTTAGAAATTGCGTCAAAATGTGGGAATCCAAACATACTATAGTGCTTAATGAACATAGACTGTAACAAAATATTAATGAACATAAATGCTCTCTAAAATCATCTTTACAGTTCACTTCAAACTTGGTAATTAATCTTTAGTAGTAGGTAAATGATAAATGTTAGGCCTACCATCATTTATTTTTTTAAAACATAATTTTTGAATTGGAATGATTTCTCACTAAGAGCATAATTGCCCTTATTTGATCTATCTTGCATTCATTATTCCTGTGAACATAGAAGAATTTAACTTTTTTGAAGGTTTGTCCAAACGTGTCAGAGAAAGAAACAGCTTTTTACTTAGGATGAAAAATACGTACGCTGGAAATCATTAAAGAGATCCATCAGTGGATCATGCGTATATGGCTTATTTACCATTTGTGGAAAAAAAAGCTCCATTTAATAGCAAAAACATCTTAGTTTAATTACCTTGGGTGGTTCTGTCTTTCAAGAACAGCTTTGCTTACTTATATGAGTCACTGGGAGTCATTTCAAACAACTGATTATTCTAAAAGACTGTTAATTATGCAGGATTAAAAACAAATTTCTGATTCCGTTACAGATTTTTGTTCAGTACCACTCATCTGCAGCCATTTTATCTAGTCATGGTAATGATGATTGCTTAATGTTATGAAGGCACCAAATTCATTTAAATTGATCACATTTTATATCTTTATGGTATGTGTCTATTGAGAGAACGAAGTTGCAGCCTGTCCATTTTAGTGGCATATACTGTATGATCATTGCAACTCTTTGTGCATCTTAGTGGAACAAATTACCCCTAAAGGCAGCGTTATTAAACATTTGAAAGTAGTTAAGACAAGAATGGAGGGGTGGGTTGAAAAGAGTAATGACTTTTCTTGATCCTACATTAAAGACTGGGAGTGTCAACAGCCATTCCAGACTCTTTGGAGAAGCTCTGGAGCGCTGAGCGAGACAGAGACTGATCCGTCTCCAATTCGGCAGTAGAGCTTGGATGGGTCTACACATAAGTCAGTATTCAGGTCTGTGGTTTGTGAGCAGTGAATTAGATATGATGTTATGGATGCAGGAGTTACAGCGGCGTGGCGTTCTGACTAGTCAGGAGATCAATCTTCTACAGTAGCTCCATGGGATTTCACCCAAAAGTTTCCCTTGGATTCATAAATCTCATTAAAAACATAACACAGAGTACATCTTGATCGGTTTGTCACTTCTGGCAAAGACATTATCTACTGGAATAGATTGAGGGATGCAGGTTCAAGTTAAGCTGTACTTGACAGCATTTGTGGTGTTGTTGACTACTAAAAAAACTCCTTAAAACAAGAACTTTCTTCTATTGTAACTGCATTGCTGTAAATTAAGTTGTAGTTGAGAAAAACATTAAGCTTTCTGACTTGAATGACTTACCTTGCTTACCCGCTTCACATGATCACATCATTGAAGCTGAAAGATTAGATATAATGTTGCACATTCGATAAATTGTCTGCATGTGCACAGTAAATGTTCTCAAACAAAATTACTATACATTTACAACCGATGCATGAATCCGTTATTGCCCTTTGTTTTAAATTTGTTGAATCTAGATTATTACAGAAGTTCTGAAGACCATGCTGTTACAGTGAATTGCTACTGAAGTATAATATGGTCCATCCTCAACTCATCTAAATTTAGTTAATTTTTATTTGCTTTCATTTTAAACTACTTTGATGCCATGAAAATAGCCTTTGCTGCCACTGAAAAAAATAATTTCCCCAAGTTTTCTGAAGCCATACCATAGTTTTGTTTGAGGAACAGACTGAAATGATATGTGACCCTGGACCACAAAACCAGTCACATGGGTCAATTTTTAAGTTTTCCAATGACGTATGGTTTGTTATGATAGAACAATATTTGGCCGAGATACAACTATTGTAAATCTGGAATCTGAGGGTGCAAAAAAATCGAAACATTGAGAAAATCTCCTTTAAAGTTGTCCATTTCTATTGCCGATTGTGCTGCATTTACTCACAAAAATAAATGTTTTTTATATTTACAGTAGGAAATTTACAAAATATCTTCATGGATCATGATCTTTACTTAATATCCTCATGATTTTTTGGCATAAAAGAAAAATTGATCATTTTGACCCATACAATGTATTGTTGGCTATTGCCACAAATACACCCGTGCGACTTATGACTGATTTTATGATCCAGGGTCACATATAGGCCTAAGCCATTTTTCACTGATGTTCTTCCCCTCCGGAAAGCTGTTTGAGGTAAGAGAACTGGACAAACCATTCAAAATGGTTTTGTAAACAAAACAATGACAACAAAACAAGAAATTCATTGAAAAGATCTGACAAGTCTTTCACAAATCAGACATCAGGACTTCTGAAATTCAGAATATCCGTTAATTCAGAATATGCATGTACACGTAAATTGATTGTGATTGTCTGGTCTACAAATGCAATTGTATCATTACTAACATCATAATAATTATATAATGCTTTTTTTTCTAATTGTTTTTTATTCGTCATAAAATAGTATACGGTTCTACCGTTTTCGAAGTCTAGCAACGAGTTACAGCTGAAACCCTCCACCTTCCCCAGCTCCACCTGTATAGATCTGCTGTGGGTAATGCATGTACGCTATATTGTTCAGCGGCAGCATGTCATGAAAGTATTGGCAGTAGCAAGTCCTGTACTTGCTCTGCAGCAGCAGCGTTGCAGATCTATTCTTCCAAGACCAAACATATCAACATTGTCATATCCATTACCATGCCAAACACTCCGCGAGTTGTCATGACAGAAGTACTAATAGCTTTAAAACATTTCACTAGATACACTGACTGTAGGTACATTGTTTTTAAATTTACGCATTTAGCAAATGCTTTTATCCAAAGCGACTTACAAAACAGTAAGTCTTTACAAGACAGTAAATTTATGCTTACAGGAACAGAAGCAATTAATCGAGGAGCCAACAATATTTGAATGATGACAGTTTTAATTTTTGAACTGTTGTTTTAATTTGAGCATTGACCATTCCTCTCAGCACTAATGGTAGTGTTGTAGTTTTGCAGACTGGACTCAGTGCTGAGTCTGTGTTGAGTCCAAGACCATATTTTCATGAACTCTTGTGCATTTGGTCTCAGTCTTGACCTGGACTCAGTGTTCAGTCTCAAGTTTTACAACACTGTGGATACGTTTTGTGGTCCGCGGCGACTTGTGCATATGATTCGCTCTGTTCTGTCGTATCTCCGTGCGCAGTGTGTGTGTGCTGTGGTGGTTCATGTGACACTGATGTGAAACCAGGCTTCATTCACTCCATAGGAAAGCTTATTTACACTGTCTGAATCGTTCAGACCCTCTTCAGGTCTCTGTCTTGACTCAACCTACTCGGGTCTCGGCCTAAACTCGGACTTCAATAAGCTGGTCTCGATTACAACACTGAACTTCTCATAAGACCGTATTATTGTCTTATGCCCCTTGTTTGGAAAGAAAATATGCTGAAGAAAGAAACAAGAAAACAGTGCACAAGGCATTTTGGAATGCAGAACTATATGTGTTGTACATAATGATATGTCTAAATATGGTGTAAGTATGGACTCTAACTTTGTCAAAAGCTGTACTGTGTGCTTTGTTGCTGGGTGATGTCATTCTGAAACAGTTGGGTTTGCATCAGACCAGTTTCTTTTCTATTCCAAGCTCTACATTATTAGGCAGCTTGTCTAAAGCATGAAATAAAATATGATAAAATGCAATTCAACAACTGCTATCTGTCACGCTGTGGCAAGGATGAAGCAGAGAGAGAATCCAAGTGCAATCATACATTTAATAAAACAAACAGGTAATCCAGGCGGAACACGGAACTCAGGACATGAACAGGTAACAGCTACATTAAACAACGACCGACAACCAACAACTGAAGCACAGGGGTTTAAATACACAGACAAACAAGCTAAACAAGATAACAAGGGGGTGTGGCTAATTAGAAACACCTGGGAGAACTAATAAGCAAGAAAAACTACAAAGGACTACAAAACATGACACAGAACAGGAAATAACAAAAGTGCACACAAGACAAGGGAAACACAGGACAGGAAACATTACACTATCTTTATTGGCAGCTCATGTGTTCAGTTTAACTTAATTTAGGGTGTGTTCACACTTGGAAGGTTTGGTTGCATTTAAAACTGGTGCGATTGCTCTGTTAGTGCGGTTCGTTTGAATAAGTGTGAATCCTGGTGTGGACGGAGACCCCTGAAAATATGGGTCTTAGTCCGCTTCCAAACAAACTCTGGTGCGGTTGGAGAAATGTGAACACAACATGGACCAACGACATCTAAATGAACCAAAAACAGGATATAATGTCACAAGATGTGACCCTAAAAAGGACAGAATCTCAAGCATTTCTGAAATACCTGTGTTACGGAGGGATTCCTACCCCTGTTTGGACTCCTTTACACATTTTATAAGTATAGAGTTGTCAGCTCCATCATATACCATCATATGTACAATAATATGGGCATTGTTTTGAATGATCGACAAGTTCCATCACAAAATATACGTCATAAAAGCAGTTCTTTAGGTTCAATGTTAAAAATTAAAGTGTTAAGCGATCCAGGACTAAGGCTGCTTCCGAAATCGCATACTCTCTTGAGTAGGTGCTTATTTTGAATAAGTAACTACTTCACGACCTGTGTTCTATATAGTATGAATGTGTGTATTATGAATGTAATCTGGACGTATTACATCCACCATGTTGTCACAAGACCTACCAGCGTCAGTTGTGTCGCTTCATTGTCATTCACAAATCCTCTCCTGTGGCCTCATGGGATAGTAAAGTGTCCATCATATACACACTTCAGAGTCTCAGCAGAAGAAGTAGGTCATCTGGGCACGTTTTGCCTACTCTTATGAGTACTGTGAATTCAGACATACTACTTTTGTCACATATTGTTTTTTTTCGCCTACTATATAGTAGGGAAGTATGCGATTTCGGGTGAGCCTAAATGTTTTTGTTGCCTAAATTTTCTGTTTTGGTTCGGACCGAAAGAACCAAGACAACCGAACTAAAGGTGTGAACGCACCCTTAAAAGAGAATGTGAAACTAGTCAATTTCCAGTGGTTGTAGAATTAGCCAGTTGAACTGATTCGGAGTGTAGACAGATGAGAAAATCTCATGAATTTGGAAAGACCTACATAAAATGTTCAGCAGTAATGCCTGGAGAGAAGCTCACTGTTTGCCTTTGTGACCTGACCTGGGGCAACAAGCAAGCCTGTATGACCTGGCCTCTGAGGGGCCTTCCTCCAAAGACTGGCTCGGCTTCAATGGGGAGCCTCTGGCTCTGTGTTTGTGCTAATAAGAACATACCTGGCAGCTTCTGACAGTAGGGCACTTTGCTGGGATCACTGCTAAGTGCTTTTGGCGCTTGGCTGTTTGTCTGGGCCTGAGGTCGGACCTCTGCTGTGCTCTACCTATTGGCTGGTGCTCTTGGAGCCATGGGGGGCGGAAAAGACTCTTCCGGAACAAGCGAGGTGGATGATGGGGTCACCGACCTTGGCTTGCAGCTGAGGAGGGGAAAAAGTGCACAAGAGATGAACAATTAGGCTGTAGACTGGGCTATTCCTGGAGGCACTCTGCCCTTTCCTTTGCTAGTAACCACTGAGCAAGTCCCAATAGACGCCTGAGGCGCATGCAGTAACAAGGTAATCCCCTTACATAACACCAGCCTGTAAGTGCCCGTCTTTCAATTAGTTTTGCGAAGGCCTCTAAAAATAAAAAGCTGCATTGACTTGAGTGACGTCAGAAGGTTAGGAGTGACTGGGGCGACGGGTAACCCAAATTAGAAGTGATTTGACTGGAGGTTAGCAGAGCGCTCTATTTTTAGACCCTTCAAAGGTTGAAAACACCACTGCAGAGGCCCTGTATGTACTTGTCCAAAGCTTAGTAGACCTAGTGCATCATAATGTCATGTGCTCCAGATCATGAAAGGGCGACGGCCTGGTGATATTTGAAAAGGAGCAACTAATGAATGAAATCTCTTTAGGAGCCCGCAGGGAGCTTGTGGTGAACACAGTATGGCGTCACACCATAGTTAGACCTTATCCGTTAGAGCAAAGGTTACAGCAGCATTGTTTGAGAAAGTGTTGGATTGTAACTGTTTCCTTCATATTATTTCACAGGTGATGCATCACAGTTATGGTAAATGAGGAATTCTGGAGGAAAAGTTCACCCAGATATGAAAGTTGTCACCATTTACACTCTCAAGTCATCTCAAACCACGATGCCTCACTATAACACAAATTTAAGCCTTAATTCACCAGGGATGGGAATCGACAATTTGAGTTGTTGATTCTGGTACTGATCCCAAGTCTCAGTAAACTCTCCAACTGATTCAGAAATGTTTTTTATTCACTCAAAATACATAAGAGTTAATCGGATTTACTCTGCATCTTTCACTGCTGAAGCTCTGAAATTGACTACAAAATGATAGGGTCAAATGCCATTGGTTTTTCAGTGAATAAATTTTCTTTTTGATCTGTTCATTACACAAAGACTTGGAATATAGCATTTTTATACACTTTTTATGGCGCTTTATACATTTAGATTGACATGACCTGTCCTTGCTCTTCCTAAAGGAGGCCAGTGCAAACTTTTTACTCCGTTTAGACTGCCATGATCATATACACGAGACACCAACTGAGGATGGGTTTAGCTGTTTTTACTGGACCTCTCACAGGTGTTTTATATGAAGCAGAGATTTTCCTTGCGACAAGTTTATCTGCCTGCTTAGCTGAAAACAGACCGCCAAATGGCTTTGTATATCAAATGGTGACCATAAACTTATTTCACAAAAAGCTGAGAAATACTGGGCATGTGAAGACTCTACATTACTATTAGTGACTAATTTTTTTGCCTGATTGTGGTTAGTATGTACACCTGTTGTGTAATTTAAATTGTATGGATATAAAGATTTTTATTATTATAGAAAGACATAAAACCTCAAAAGAATCAAAATGTTGAGTTAAGAAGGAAAAATGTAGGTACTTAAAAGCAAGGCCTCTTTTTTTGTTCATGGCAAGAGACCAAGGAGACGCTATTCAAACCTCTTTTACGTCTCTGTGGCAGGAAATCTAATAAAACAAAGAGTGAGCGGCAGGGGTGATTTACCAACCTGTCTTGACATCAGAGCTGAAATAAAGCAGAGCTGTTGGAAATAGGTTGGTTTGAGGGAGTAGGAGGGTAGAACTGTTACTCACATGGCACTTCTGACAGGTTCACAGAGTAGTTTAACACATGACCATACATGAAGATATTTACCACGCGACGGCAGAAATAATGTGCCAACCGCAAAGATGAATTTGCAGATCAGTAGGCAGGACTGCTTTACAGACTGGAAATGAACTTATTAATGGGCACAATTATTATACTGTACACTGTAAAAAGTATTATATTATTAAATTTATGCTAAAAAACAAACAAAAGAAAAACTGTGGTTGCCCGAAATTCACTGCAAAAAAGTACTGAGATAAGTGCCTGCATATTTCACAACTTGTAACAACTGATGTCCGGTTTGCAAACGAATTGTTCTTTTGAACCAGTTGTTGTGAACTCAGACTCGAAATGAGCCAATATCCATCCTATGATGCCGATTTTGCAAAGTCAGGCGCTCCAAAAAATCCAAGATTACACTGAACTGACGTCAGTATGAACAGGTTCGACACACTGAGAACTGTCTGCCGAAGGCTGCAAAATGTGTTTCTGTTGTCTTTTGCTGAGAAGTATAAAGTATAACAGATAAAACAATTCAGAAGTATAGTGGTGATCCCATGGCAGTAGTTCTCAAGTCAATAGCAGTAGCCACCTTTAATTATAGAGTGCTTTATACAATATATATATACAGTATATTAAATGATGACCACAAGTACACACTGATAGCAGTTCGCTCTCAAGTCAACAGTCAGATAATGGTTTCAACAGTTCTGTGGAAACACTCTGACACGATGATCTTATCCATAAAAAATGGACAATACCTGTTTGTATGTGCACAGGGTCATACAAGACAAAACACCATCGGGATAGCACACAACACTAAAATAATGCAATAAACATTAACTAAATAACATAATGCAGACATCCCAACCTGCAAAAGTTCATTTCAGGGAGGTACCCAACCCCCCCCCCCCCCCCCCCCCACAAAAAAAAAAAAATGGAAGGAGGACAAGGATATGACATTTCACCACAGAGTTGTTGTCCCTAAAATATATAAAAGCATAATACATAATTTCTATAGGCTATAGGCCTATGCATTTATTTGTTCATAATGTTACAATTTGTAGATTACTTTTACTATTTATAAGCTGCTTATACTATTCATGTAAACTGCTTTTATTTATATTCCATTGCAGCTTTAAACAGGTCTAAGGAATAGGCTAATATGCACATGAATGAAATTAAACTTGTTGAACTCACCTCAACATGTCTTTTACAATCATTTAACCCGCCATGGGCAATGCTGAAGTCACTGTTACAAACTTTACAGCGTGCAAGACTATCATTATGTTTTACTCTTATAAGACAGGGGTACACTTTCATGTAGTCTGCCGTAAAATGTATTTTATACTTTCGTTTTTTGCATGTTTTTTTGTGGCACTCTCCCGTTGCCATGGCGCTCCTGTTTCTAGATACACTGAACTGATTAATTCGGTTCGGCAGAAGCGATAAAACCCGCCCACACTGACAATTGATTGGTTGATTTACCGAAACAGGCCAATCAGATGCTCTCTATCTTACGTGCGCACACACGCACACACGCAAGGTCTCTCGCTCCCTCTCCCTCTCTGCTGTGCACGCGCGCTCTGGCTCGCTCGCTCTAGATTCCGGGAGATTTTAACTCATTTGCGGGTATCAGGGAGCCGTTATCAATATGCGGGAGACTCCCGGAACTTCCGGGAGACTTGGGATGTCTGATAATGCATAACACAAAACACCCTTATTTTTTACATATTAACTTACCCTTGCCATCACTTTGTACATATTAACAAAAATATCAAAGAAATTAAACTATTAAAAAAAAGTACAATCATATGTGATATCACGCAGTGACTTCTGGGAATATCCTTATACTGTTTTTCCACTGTAAATGATATAGCAATTCATAGTTTTCTTCAAGAAACCATAAAATTTACAGTATTTTAAAGTAAAATTCATTGTTAAACCTTTTCCAATCAAAATTTAGAGTCACAAATATGTCCTTAATAATTTAAGTTTTACTGTTTTCTATGTATTACATAATGTGACCATACTCTAATCTGTTTTTTCAATGATGCCAGACTGCATCAGTAAAGTTTCAAATAGTTATATCTTTATGAGATAAAGTGCATTTAGGTGTTTTATTAACTGGACTATCTAACAGTAGTCATACCACGTTTCTTTTTTTTTTTTTTTTTTTTTTCATTTGAATTTCAAGTGATAACTTATATTATAATAATTACAGTAAAATATGATTACTCATACCATGATAAAAGATTGTAGATTGTACTCCCCACCCATAATTATATTAGCACAGGTATAATGGCGCTATAGTGTAATTATATGGATATATAACCCGATGAGGCAAGTCTATGTGAAAGGAAATAGTTAAATGCGGCAATAACCTCTGTATACAGGCCCCGTCCTCCCTCATACTCAGCGTCCTCCTTGATCTGACTGTTCTACTCCTTCCCAGACATGAAAATTAAACCCACTCCAAAAACAGCACCAGTGCAGATCCAATCTCAATGAGCTGTAATTTAAAAAACGGCCCGCTGGAAAAACAGCAATAAATTTGCAAAAGCCTTCAAAGGAGCCGCCTGTGCGTTCACCTTTTTGTACATAAAACAAAAAGACTTTAGCTATTGGCTATGAAAAACATCTCACAACATGCTGGGACAGAGAGCAGGACATGAATTGGCATAATGGGGGAGGGAGGGTGGTGTTGTCTGGGGAGCTGTCAAGCGCACAGCCAGATGTTAGTCAGGCATGCATCCATGAATGCTGCTGAGAAATTGAGAGGTACCCAACAGCTATCTCTGCTGAAGCTAACTGAAACTGTAGCGTTCCAAACTACTCGTAATTTTAAAAAGTAGATCAGCTTGAAGCCCGAAGTATACTTTAGTTTTGACTCCTAAAATGTATTCTTACTCTTTTTAACTAGTTGCGGGTATCTCTAACTCCAACACAAACTCTTGTCAACACGGGCATCTATAGCCTCTAGTGTGATGATGTTGTTCTGTCTCTACAGTTTATTTCGTCCAGTGAAACAACGGTCCAGGCCAGTATTGCCACCTTGTGGACCAGCTAATTAAGGCACATACAGAGTTCGCACGGTTAGAAAAGTCGAGCTGTATGCGCAATACTATGCTGATGATGAAATATATGTCAAGCACGCTGTACGCATTCCCTAGCATTCATGTGAAAACCAAACTTTGGGCTTAAGTCAGGGCCATCCGGTTCATTAAAATGAACAGGATGGCAACACATTACAAATGAGAGTGAATTACTTTAAAAGGATTAGTTCACGTCAGAATTAAAATTTCCTGGTAATTTACTCACCCCCACGTCATCCAAGATGTTCATGTCTTTCTTTCCCAGCCGACGAATAAGGGTCTTATCTAGTGAAACCATCCGTCATGTTCTAAAGAAAAAAAAACATTTATATACTTTTTAACCACAAATGTTCGTCTTGCACGTCCATGACTTCACGCATTACGTAATCACGTTGGAAAGTACTAGGCGGAAGTACCGACCTAGTGTTTACAAAGCGAACATGCAAAGACTAAGTCAAACGCCATTTTAAAAAAATTACAAATAAAAAGTAAAACAACGAGATGATTTTGAAGTTGGAGGAGAAAATAAGATTTGAATAAGTTTTTCGCCCCCTACCCTACATTTTCCGCCTATGTCAGGTTACCGCCTGACCTTTCCAACGTAATTACATAATGCGTGAAATCATGGACATGCAAGACGAGCATTTGTGGTTAAAAAAGTATATATATATATATATATATATATATATATATATATATATATATATATATATATATTTTTTTTTTTTTTTTTTTTTTTTTTTTTTTTTTTTCAGAAAATGGCCGATGGTTTGGCTAGATAAGACTCCTCGGCTGGGATCGTATAGAGCCCTTTGAAGCTGCATTGAAATTGAAATTGCATTAAAAATGCATTGATTCTTTTTGACTGAAGAATGAAAGACATGAACATCTGACATGGGGATGAGAAAATTATCAGGAAATTTTAATTCTGAAGTGAACTACTCCTTTAATTAGTTACTCCACAACACTTCAGCCTGTCCTTTACCAGAAACTAAAAGACAATATGAGGTTGAACAGTGGCTGTGATCTAGGTACCAACTCAAAGTGCTTGAACATTAGCATGCACAGGAGATGAGTATATTTAAGTCCTTACAGCAAAAAAAGTAGTTGCCCTACTCAACCATGTCATGGTGGTTGTTTGAAGGTTCCCTTTGGTAATGAGTGTAATGTATCTTGTGAACCCTCCTGCTCCTGGAAATTAGTGTTTCTTCACCTTTGTTTGGCAAGAAGCTTCTGAGTGGATATCAATGGGAGAACAATTTCCTGTATGTATGACCGACTGCTCGGAAAGAAAGGGCCAAATTTTCCCCCTACACCAGTGCCGCTGTCGTCCAGTGAGCTATGACCCTGTCTCAGGAACTCAGAGCACTGAGCTGTGGAGGCTGAGCCCCTCCATCAAACCATGGCGCTTTCATGCCAGTCCAGGTTTTGCTGTTGAGTGTCCAGTACACTAAAATACTAACAATTACCCAGATACAATCTAAACCGTATTTCATGCTCTAATGTCCTTGAAATGTTAAGAGATTGTTTTAAATTTCTAAAGTAAAATACATTTTTATACTTTTAGGGGGCATAATATCAAATTCAAGGGTGATTGATACCACACTGAAGAAAAAAACGCTCATAAAGAAGACCTTGTTAGGTGGTTCAGCATAATCTTTGATTACTATTTCTTAGAAAAAAAAAAAAAAAAACAGCAGGGAAGCAGATTTGTAAATGCCTATTGGGCTGGATATGTTGCAATCTGTGGTAATGGTCAATAAGGCATGTTTTTGTTTTTACAGTCTTTAGTTTTATGAATAAACATATGGAGTAGTGTTGCTACAAGACACACACACAAAAAAAACATATACATCAATTCTGAGGCTAAGAATTTGAGTACATGCTGACTTGGTAGATTTATATCATCGTCCTTGATCTCTTCTGATTGTGGGGATATTGCTATAATATTAAAAGGAAGTCAAGGCCCCTTAAAACAATGTTAAAACAAAGCAATCTAAGGAGTCCTGCCCTTCTATGCATCCGTGATATTTAACAGGGAAACAAGACCTGTCCAACTACAGCTGAATAAACTACTTAAGTCGATCATATACTGCGAAAGACATGATCATAGACGGGAAAACCTAAAATGTGGTAACAAAAGAAGAGAGAGATAAACAGAGTGTTTAAAGTCTCATGGATCATAAAAACGTATAACAAAGATTGGCTTCTGTATGCACCGATCCCCTCACTTTGATATAATCTCTCGACAGCATACTGCAGTTAAAGTTGTGCCTTGGTTCTATAGTGACTCTAATATTTAAGGAAGAATTCACCCCAAAATGCAACATGTCTTCTGAGGACATACAGCTGATTTGTTTAAGGAATGCACAGAAATTTACATCATTCTTCACTGATAATCTTCCCCCCATAATTCTGGAATCTCATTTTCCTTCATGTTCAAATCAGCTATGGTTCATCAAGATGTGACGTGTCGTGTAGCCAAGTATGGTGTCCCATACTCAGAATTTGTGCTCTGCATTTCACCCATCCAAGTGCACACACACAACAGCGAGTATGCAGTGTGTAATTAGAAATCAATGTGTGAAAAGTCAATACAGAAAATTTCTTCATATTAACAGTACGTTGGCCCTATTTGTACAGACTTTTCTTAGTGTAACCTTCTGCCTAACATCTCCTTTTTTGCATTAATGGTTGAAAAGAAAATACAGTGTATTTACGACAATGACAAATTTGATAATTTTGGATGAACTATTCTTTATGAGATGAGGTAAGCAGAATTGTTTCCTCTTTGTCAACTGTAAATACATCGGCCCAATCCAGTGTAGCCACCAACTGATTATTGCAAAACAAATTCAATGCTAATATGGAGTTACAAAAATTGGGCGGCACACAGAGACAGTAAGTGCGTACTATTCTGGTGGCGAAATTTGCGTCATGCAAATTTAAGTGGGTCTTAATTTAAGTGGATCTTCGCATACGTGTAAAACCGAAGTATACTCTGGGCTTTATTGTGGCCTTGCAGGTTAAAATCCTGATTGGAATTTGGTCAGCTGTTAACATCTCGTGACTGTTTATTCTTTGCACTTGTGTACTACCTCTATTTCCAGCTCTTGCCTAGTGGTCAAGATAGTGCACTCTTCAGTATGTGGAAAAACAGAGAATGTATACTAGCATACACTGAGAGGACTGCAGAGTAGCGGAACGTCATACTTTGATCTGCTAATTACTGTGGAAAATTACCTGGCAAACCACAGACCCTTTTTTATCTAACAGCATTAGCAGACTTTTCCACTTTTAAAGGAACTTTATTGCACCATAAATCTGTAAAAGCACTGTAAGTGGTATAGGTTTGTGTACTGTTAAAGTGCCAAATGATTAGTCATTTTGATGTAAATGCAACTGAATGCACACCTCAGAAGACAATGTGAGTTGGCTGTAGTTTAAAGTTTTTTCTAACCTTACCTTTGTACTTTGCAGAGATTTTTTACTATGGATGTTGTCAAAATTATATCTGTTGTTGGGTACATTAAACATTCAAAAGAGTGTTAACTGTTATCTTTATCTTTCTTTGAAGTCCTTCCTAAGAGGCCATATCTACACTTTGCTGATGACTTTAATTACCATTCAACACCGAGTAACTACAACTATAAACTGATCTCTATGGAAATGGCTCCAGGTTTGTGAGGTTGAGGTTGTAATGAGGTTGTCACTCAATTAACTGTCATGCCAGCTCTTAAATCTATCTCCCCAGGCGGGAGGGGTGCGAGGAGCACTAGGCATGAGCCCCATGATGGGTCTGTGAGGCGGTGCTGTGGCATAAGTGGCTCTATTTCCAGGGGGCACGGGGCACAAACATAAAGCCATCCAATAAAGGGGCATGCACCCTGCTACTGTGGGAGAGGTCATAAACATTGTACCAAAGAACAGCACTAAGACATGAAAGGAGACCAGCGCCTCTCAAATCGCCAGCTGCTGCGCATTCATATCACCTGCTTTTGTGTAGGAATGCATTTGTGTATATTACGCCTACATACATAAACACAACTCACTCCCACTTGCATACAAAAGCAAGCAGCAAACAAAGAGCATAAAATAACAAAGGCATCATGCAAGCCTCTTGTCAGATTTAAGATGGGACACATAGTTTAGTCTCACGTGGAGTTCTCCACCCCCCCAAGGTATTGCTTTGATTCTTTATTTCGCAGTGTGTCCTCTCTTGTCTCTTAACCAGCTCCCCCTGCCCTTAAGTCCAGCTGATGGGAGACTCTTTTGTCCAGTAGCACCCAGGCAACAACATCAAAGGATCCAGGGTACAGCTAAAGAGTCCCCCCCCAAAAAAAACAAACAAAAAAAAACAAATTAAAATCTAAAACAGAGTTCCCAAAGTGGTTTCTGGAAAGGAAACAAGTTAGGAGTGGAAAAAAGAATGATCTGTAATTGGCTGGTTGAACGATTTCAAGCTCAATGGAAAAAAAGTTTGAGAGCTAGAGAGGAAGGTATAATTTTTATATAAAGCACAACTTGTATGAACTTCTGTCCACTTTCAGAGTATGCAGGATCACTCTGGACATTTTGCTAAACATCTCATTTTGTGTTCCACTGAAGAAAGAATGTAATAGGGGTTTGGAACAACAAAGAGTGAGTAAATGATGACAGAATATGAATTTTAAGCACACTAATCCTTTAATGGCAACCCCCAAATTACCAAGTATAATAGAGATGGTAATCTTTGAGATTTGTATTTGCATTGATCTCTCAGGGAAGACTCTAGTCCTCGTTAAAGACATCCTTGTCTGTTGTCCACCCGCTCTAACGCTGGCACCAGGTTGCCAACCGATGTTGTGCAAGCCCTCTATTCAGTCCGACGACAGAGACGCTCCTCCATCCGGGCCCAGCTTGTAATTAAAAGTCCAGACCTCAAAGAGCACAACATTTCTGTCTTAATGGTAGGCTTCTTTCCAAGGCCCTAGTTTAATACTAACGCAGCAGCCATAAACCAGTGATGTGGACAGAAAGGAAGAAAGATATTAAGACTACAAAGTGCTTGCGTCCCATCTCGGATTAGAGGTTCACTGTCCCTTTGTAGTACTAAGTGGTAGATGCACACAATCAAAAATAATAACTTCATTTGAGTCTCCCTTATTGTCTTGTCCCTCGCTCTATTTTAAGACTGCACAACAATGTTCAAAAGCAGCGACAGGAAAATGTCTGGGAGAAAATTAATGCATTTCATGTTTAGAGAGCGTGTTGTGCGATTAAGGGAAGCCCACATCAAATGCTGCGGCTTCAGAAAACCACCACTTGAAAAACAAGGCGCTTCTTCTTTGTGGAACTGTGGAGAAAAGAGGAGGTGTTGTTTTTAGAGAGGACCAAGCCCATGTTAACAGTTTCCTGGAGCGATATGAGTCAGGAGACATATACAAAACAGAGACTTGTTGAATAAAGTGTCGGCATGCAAATGGTCATTTGCTCAAGGAGTTAATAGTGTAATGAAGCCATCACCAACTTCAAACAGCATAATGAGATCCCAAAACAAAACTTCAACCAACTGTATAGTGTTGCATGCAATGGCTTAAAGATAAATAGGAGCCTTACTGTCGGACACCTAATGATATAAAGTGCATTCTGGGACCACTGACAGCATTTTTTGACAGTGTATATCACTATATTTGCATGGCAAGGTGAGGACAGGTTCTGAGTCTCTTATTCACATCTCAGTATTGTTGCCACATGTGTAAGGTTGTTTACTTTGTTTTTGACTGTGGAATTTCATGAATCAGACCACAACTTAACAGCCTAAATTATTAGCATGTTGTTGTTTTTTTCCACAACTACACACACTTTAATATTAAATAAATGTGCCAATACACATACTTATAGTGGGCCCCCAGCGGGTCTTTAGGTGAGGGGATGACAAGTTTATTTTTAGAGGCCTAATCATGGAAATCTACTCATTAAACTTTAAACTTCAGGATCACGTCAACCACATCAGAAGAGAACCCAGGTCAGGAATGGTCACACGGAGGCTTTGGATAATGATCAAGCTCAAAGAAAGAGAGGTGGGTGGGGAAAGAGACTGTGAAAGGGAAAGGGTAGGGGAGAATGGAAAAGATACAACTTGAGAGAGGAGTTGGAACTACTGAGGTTTGGAGAAACTAGCCTTCTGATTGCATCGTTGCTCAAATAAACAACCACTTAACAGACTCTTCAGAATAAAGCTGTGGTGTAGGGAGAGGAAGGCTTTCATTTTGGGAAATGATAATGTAATCTATAGGGGTATTACTTAATGCGATAGAGAATGAGAAAGGACAAAAACAGACCACTTTAATCTGGAAATTTTCCATGACATGCTTAGGGTTTCAGCAGAGTTGAGCTATTTTTTGCATGTCATTTATTTTGATTAACTGTGTGATTCACTAGGTTTGTTTTGTATAATGAATTCATTATATGGGTTTCTTTTGTTTGTTTGATTTTTGATTGATTTGATCTTGACTTTATGTGGTTTAAATGCTCATCTTCTGCTTGGGTGATTTGTGTAAGTAAAGCATCCTCTTGTGGATACTTGAGAGGATGTGAATTTTGATTTTTTTTTTTACCATTTAAGCACAATAATCCACGAAAGAGAACTGAATTTGCGATCGCATGCTGGCAAAGGAGAATGTAACTCATCCGGAAAACTAGAACCCACCAGTGTGCAGAGCCACGCAATATAATATAATGGCTTATATTGCCCTATTTGGGGCATTTAAATTATTTTAAATGCGAAAACCAGGAAAGATGGTTGCCGCATTGCCGCAGTTTGAAGAGCCCTTGGATGGTGTTACCGGGGCAAAATGGTTTTCAACACTTGACTTAGCCAATAGTTATAGTCAGGATGAGGTTGCTAAAAAAAGATAGGGCTAAGACAGCTTTCAATTCAATATGATGCCATTTGGGTTGTGCAATGTTCTTAGCACTTTTCAGCGTCTCATGGACCATATGTTTGGAGACTCTTGGTATCAATATGTTTTGTTATACTTGCAGGGTTGCCAACTTTTGAGTTTAGCTCGGAGTGAGACTTCTCCAACGGGGGGGGGGGGGGGAGAGAAATTATAGCATATTTTCAATTCAAAAAGGCTAAATTTAGTAAATAAATAAAAAAAGTTGAGTAATTCGCGTCACCGGATACTGTCGGTAGTTGAACATTTCTATTGTAAAACAGTCAAATACTGTTTTCCACTTACATTTTGCCAGGCATTCGTTCACTTCTTTAATCATTCTGACATTGAAGAGCTAGACCGCTGAACTTTTAGTCATCCTAACACCAAACAGAGCGGTGCGTAATGGAGCGCATCAGAACAGCATCAAGAATATCAAATACATTGCAGTGAATCTTTTATTTGCATCTTAAGTTTATAGGCAATAATAATGACTGGTTTGCGAAAGTGTAGAACTCGGTGAGCTCGCGCAAAACACATCTTCAGGACAGCGACTCATTTAAACGCCTCTGATTGGCCAATGCGTTCAACAGACATGTCAGTGATTGGCTACAATGCTCAACGCTGCCGTACGCCGTGCGTGCGCTACAGTTTCTGTCTCGCATGCGTGCTCGCTCTAGATTCCGGGAGATTTTAACTAATTTGCGCCATAAATAGTGGTCCATCCAGTAGTTAAGAGCCTGAATTGTTTATAGTAATTCTGAAATTTAGTGCACACGAGTGAAAAAAAATACAGCACAGAAGAATGTCTAATTTAGCGTGAGATTTCTTTGTTAAGCGTGAGAGCGTGAGATTGAGGCTGAATGCGTGACTGTCACGCCAGATGCGTGAGAGTTGGCAACCCTGTACTTGGATGATTTAATTGTGTTTTCATCAACAGCATTTAGAAAAGTTGAAGTAGGTGTTTTCCTGTATCTTGGTCATGTTTCGATGGAAGGGGTTGCTACACATCCAGATAAGGTGGCAGCAGTACGAGATTGGAGAATGCCGAATAATTTGACAGAACTGTGATCTTTTCTTGGATTTTCCATTTATTGAAGGTTTTGCAACGATGGCAGCACCATAGTTTTAGTAATAGATACCAGCCATTCATATCTTGGAGCGGTGCTGTCACAAGAGCACGATGGCAAATTACAACCAGTTGCTTTTGCTAGTAGGGGGTTTAGACCATCTGAAAAGAACAAGTCAAACTATAGGAGTCCCTTGCACTTAATTGAGCAGTCTCTGAAAAGTTTATGGAATACTTGCTAGGTGCATCTTTTATAGTGTATACTGACAACAATCCATTACGATATCTGGATACAGCCAAACTTGGCATTGCAGAGCAGAGGTGACTGCATTTAATCTGACTTTGATGTAACATCCTGGGTATTGAAATGGAAATGCAGACGTGTTGTCTCATCAGTTTATGGAATCACAGTTATCTGAAGTTCCTTGGGGAGGGAGCACTGTGAAGAGAAAACCCCTGTGTGTTCAGTCTGAGATTGTTACTTTTACAGGTTACTCGGGGGTAGATCTTGCCCCATTGCAGAAGCAGCATCCAGTTATTGGACCGACAGTGGGCTTTAGGAGAAAGATGCAGCGTTGTATCAGTGCATTTATGCTTCAGGCGAAGAAATGGTTCTTTCAGATGGTTCTGCCTCAGTGTTTGTAGCAGAATATGCTTTCGAGTCTTCATGATAACCATGGACATGAAGGTGTGGAACACACTTTACAATTGGTGCGGCCACGCTGTTATTGGCCATGTATGGCAAAGGATATAGAGAAGTGGTGTCATGAGTGTGGAATGGGCATTCTTGCTAAGGCTGTGCAACCCAAAGTTAGGCCCTTTATGGGGAGTATTCAGGTCAGTCGTCCACAGGTAGTGGCAATAGATTTTACCATTTTGGAGCCCGCATCGGATGGTAGGGAAAATGTGTTGTTATTAACAGATGTTTTCTCTAAATTTACCACAAAGGTGCAGCAAGCTAGTACAGTATTGGATGTGTTGGTAAAGCATTGGTTTAATTTGTTTGGTCCCCCTAGTAGGATACATTCAGATCAGGGCAGGAGTTTTCAAAGTAGTCCGATACAGCAACTCTTTAACGTCTTTAATATTCAGAAATGCCACACAACCCCATATCATCCACAAGGCAACGGTGGGTATGAACCGTACACTGCTTGATCTGTTGGGCACCTTCCTGACCAAAAGAGGCGTTGGCCACGGTACCTCTCACAGTTAGTTTATGCATAAAATACTACAGTTTATTAGTCAACTGAGTTTGGGTTTGTTTTTTGTTTGTATGTTGTTTTTTTGGGTACAAAGACTATAATGTGACGAGACTTCTCATCGAGTGAAAAGCTGTCTCGTGGTCAAGGTCAAGGTCTTTTTATTGTCATTCTATACATGTTTGACACATAAGAACGAAATACGTACTCAGGACCAGCAGCGTAAAAAAGATAATTAACATACAGTATACATAGAATAATTAAAACATAGTTTAATAGACAAATTTTTTTTTTAAATACCTAAAAAGTACACCTTCTTTAATAAATAATTAATCAGCAAGTTTTTACATTTTTAAAAGCAATCCCTAAGGCAGTGCATTCATGATTCTCACCGCCTCTGGTATCGCCATTACGGAGCGTGAGGGTGAAATTAGCATAGAATACACTACATTGATATTACATGCCTCCACTGTCGTTTTGCTGTTTTTTATCCAGTCACACACAGTGAAGCAGGAATCACAGTTCACTGATCGCGTGACGATGGCGGATGATTCGTTGCGCAACAGAGCCTAAAACATCTGATAAATATCTTATCTTGTAGAATGCGCGCTCAGCACCGCTTCTCCTTAACCACGGACCTACGCGAGCTCCCTGATGCGTGCAAATTAGGCTGCATACATACAATAGCCAGTCTCAAAATATCAAACCTATCTCTAGACTGTGTAGTTGTGGCTCTGATCTCTGTTTTTTTACTTTGAATATTGAGAGAGTACTGTAACGTCTGAAGAACGACAGACAAGGGAGGCTCAGTTTCTGAACTTTTAATCGGAACTGCAAGAACTCACTCACTCGTTTCTATCTATCCGGCCTTTTTCCGAACTCACCGCCTTAACCCTATAACTGCCAGTGCAAAATAAAACAGCAATTTCACAACAATTATAAAGAGTCTCTGCACTACAGTAGGCCTACTTTGATTATGGTCGCACTTGCACTTATTGTTTGGACTTAAGACTAAGAGAAAACTGTTATTTATTTTTGTTATTTATACTGTTTTTATTTCTATGTTCAATTTGTGGAAAGGAGTTCAATCAGGAGGTCACACACAGTCTCAATCAGAAGTTCTGGAAGCTCATAATTCATGTTCAGTAAGGTCTGAAGAGAATTATGTGAAATCACACAGGAAAAAAGCCAGTCAGTTGAGTTTGTGGCAAAACATTTTACAGTGCTTGTATAGTGTTGTCTTTCAATGCATATGATAATTCATATTCATTAAGTAGAACTGAAATGATATTCATTAGAAGATTATTAGTTAAAACATTTCAAAATGCACCTGCAGACTATTTTTTCCAGTCATAAACTTTGTCATTGAGGATTTCTATAAAATATTGTGCAAAAATCTCGTCTCGTCACGTTCTTGTGAAGCCAATCTCGTGTCTCGTCTCGTGAGATAAGTGTCTTGTCACACCCCTAGTACACAACAAAAACCCCAGTATTAAATTAACTCTCATCATCAGTTTATTTGAGTCCACCCTCAAGAGTGTTACAAGTAACACTAAAGTGGTGTTAAAGTTAATGAGATAATTAAGTGACTACTTGCGTGATGATTGAGCATTATTGAAGACACCTGATATTAACAAGCAGAATCAATGAAGGACAGAGTCACCAATTTAGGTCACCATTATGGAGATCAGTGTTTGCTTTAGGTGGGCTCTTGACTTTATAACATTATATTTTGTGTTGGCTGCTGTAACCAAGTTATAAAAGCCAGATAAGCCAAGGGAAAATGTAAACAGATGTTGGTTATGTTTTGGCATAATGTTACCTGATTCACTTAACTCATTTAGAGCCTAATCTCTGAGTAAAATTTACTTTCTTGATTACAGCAGGCCTGTGATTCTACAGAATAAGTTCCAGCATTTTCTATATAATCCAAGGGATTTTTAAAAGTTGTTCTGATAAAAAAGAAATTAACTACTACTATTTAGACATCAAGAATCAGTGTATGAATCTCAACAATGGTGACAACCGAAAAGCATGATGCAGTGCATTCTGGAATCAGTGCAATCAAAACTCACCCATAGCTCCCAGCATGCATTGTGGCATGAATAAATTATGAGCTGAATTGTTTTAGTAATTTCTTTTATTCTTACTATTTTGTTTTTATTTTTTTTGCTGTTTTTTTTATGACTTTTTAGTAGCTTTTTGTGATGTGCAGAGTTGATATGTTTATCTGAATATGCTGTTTGTCACCATTATTGAGATGCTGATTCTTAATGTGTGTGTGTGTGTGTGTGTGTGTGTGTGTGTGTGTGTGTGTGTGTGTGTGTGTGTGTGTGTGTGTGTGTGTGTGTGTGTGTGTGTGTGATATTTTGATATTTTTAGGTCAAACCGTTCTTGTCTGTCAGTCATATAATGCAGGTCTATGGTCACTGTCTCAAAACAGCATGCACAAAGTCCAAATTAAACAATTCCCCATCGTCCAAATTAAACAATTCCCCATCGTAAGTACACATTGATGGCTTAAGACACGAAACGAGCGGTTTGTGTGAGAAAACGAACAGTATTTATATAGTTTTTGTCCTCTTGTAAACACACACACCCAAATGATCAGAGGACGCGGGTGCTTCGGTCTGCGCAAGCGCCGGAAAGCGCCGGAAAAGGTCAGAGGGCGCGGGCGCTTCGATCTGCGCAAGCGCTGGAAAGCGCAGGAAATTATCTCTCGTGCGTGTACGTCACTCATTGTTTACACAGAGATTTCGGAAGCCTTACCTTTCACTGTGAAGATCTAAACATATTTAGACGTACAGGAAATGGCAATGGAAGACGATTTCGATATATCAACAGATAACGTTGAATTTTTTACACAACCATATTTATTTGAACCAGAGTACACCGATCAAGAACTCAGAGCGATAGAGGAAGCATCCGCTGCAGCAGCACGTCTTCAAGCCTCAGAGAGACAGAGATCTCTGCAAAATTGGTGGTGTTCTTGTAGCAAGTGTTGTGAGATGCCAACAGAAGTAGAGAGCATATGTTGTCACGAATGGAACATAGCAATGCCACAGCTACAAGACGACGACGAGGACATTGACAGTACCCCGTCATACACCTGCCAACGTGCAAAACGCTGCGGCTCAACAGCGGAGAAAACTCGGGATCTTCAGTCAGGCAGGTGTATGACGGGGTACTGTCAATGTCCTCGTCGTCTTGTAGCTGTGGCATTGCTATGTTCCATTCGTGATTCTTGATCGGTGTACTCTGGTTCAAATAAATATGGTTGTGTAAAAAATTCAACGTTGTCTGTTGATATATCGAAATCATCTTCCATTGCCATTTCCTGTACGTCTAAATATGTTTAGATCTTCACAGTGAAAGGTAAGGCTTCCGAAATCTCTGTGTAAACAATGAGTGACGTACACGCGCGAGAGATAATTTCCGGCGCTTGCGCAGATCGAAGCGCCCGCGCACTCTGACCTTTTCCGGCGCTTTCCGGCGCTTGCGCAGACCGAAGCACCCGCGTCCTCTGATCATTTGGGTGTGTGTGTTTACAAGAGGACAAAAACTATATAAATACTGTTCGTTTTCTCACACAAACCGCTCGTTTCGTGTCTTAAGCCATCAATGTGTACTTACGATGGGGAATTGTTTAATTTGGACGATGGGGAATTGTTTAATTTGGACTTTGTGCATGCTGTTTTGAGACAGTGACCATAGACCTGCATTATATGACTGACAGACAAGAACGGTTTGACCTAAAAATATCAAAATTGAAACTACTCCGGAAACAAAGACACCTACATCTTGGATGCCTTTGAGGTAAGCTAAAACATACCAAAAATTAATTTCAAAGTGAACTATCCCTTTAAGTAGTTCAAACATTGTTTGTGTGGAATCTCATGCTGTAACATCACAGGGCAGCTGTAATCAATTTGTAAAATAAACAAATCACCCAAATATTCAGAGATTAGGCTCAGAATGATCTCAGTTAATCATGTCACTACATGATGATCACTTTGCCTTCTTTGCCATAACAAATGTGTTTTATAAACACTCAGTTAGAGCAGCCGTGTATATATATATATATGGGAAAGGCCTTTGGGCCAGACCTGTTTCTTTTATTTTTTTGGTTTATATATTGCATTACGAGGACGCTACATGCTTAGGGTTTGAGCAGAGTTGAGCTATTTTTGCATATCATTTATATTTGATTAACTGTGTAATTAACGATATTGTTTTTGTATAATTAAGTCATTTTAGTTCATTTTGTGTGTTTGATTGTTTGTTAGATTTGATCTTGCCTATATGTGGTTTAAATGCTCATCTTCTGCTTGGGTAATTTGTGCGAGTAAAGTCTCCTTGTGTGTGTAATATACTTTTTTTGTAAGCCATTAATCTTGGTGACTCCTATAGGGTGGGTCATGTAACACAAAGGAGACTTGACTTACTTTTATAACAAGGAAGGATGCATGCAGAATACCAAACTGGTGCAGTATTTATCTTATTACAAAAAGCTACAAAGCTATATAATCCACATTAGGTCGCAGTAGGAAGTTATTACAAACACTCAAAGTGAGTTTTGAGCAAAATCATGGTATAAATCATGAACTGTCATGTGCAGTTTTCACTCAGAAATAAACTAATGGTGCTTGCTGACATTCAGAAAAACGCATGCAGTAAATAACAAATAGTAGAGTCACGGATATAAAGACCAGACCGGCTAATCGCACACTGGGTATTACTGATGTATTTTATGTTGTAGAATGAAATGAGTAGTGCTGTTCCAGGATCAACAAGGATGTTTACTGTGTTCTAGTGTGTAAAATCATGGTTAGCATCTGGGGACAGTGTCACGGTCAGGGATCCACTTTGATGAAAGTAATTATTCTGGTAGTCCAGTTGAATGGTGGAAGATAAGAAACAAAACCCATGGCTCTTTTGGCCACATCTGTGAATGTCTTTCATTCACCTTTTTTACCTTTGTCCTTTAGTTATCTTACTCGCACATCAACACTGCCCAAAGCAAGAAGTAGGACCTCATTGGACAAACCAGATAAGTTAGTTCTATTTTTAGCCAAGGAGATCAAAGCTCTCTCGATTATCCAACTCTCCAATATCAAACGCTGATGAGGTCACAGGCATCGGAAATGAGCATGAATGATCCACATTCCCTTTGAGCTGCTCAAACTAAAAAGGCCAATTAACTTTTCTAGAGGAGGTTTCATCTCAGGAGAGATTGCAGTTCTCAGGATGCCACTGTGCACCTGCTGTACATTTGTCAACCCCTTCATATGGACTGATAAACACTCCTTTTCAATTCGAAGCATGTTCATGTAATCCTTTATTACTATCTACTCATTTCATAGTTAACATAACCTTAACATTTTGAGCATGAAAAAAAAAATCCACTATTTTAAAAAAGCCATCTGGAAAAGATACTTACTTCCAAAAAACACCCTCACACTAAATGCAAACCCATATTGGACAATGTGAAAGTGGCCTTGCAAAGTTGTATCCGCATGGCTCACCATTCAAATTCAAATCCTGCAGATAAATGACAAGGAGTGTCTCATTTCATGCAACGGATACAACGAATGTTCACAGAGGGATGAAACAGGCTCTCACGAAGACCACCCACATAGAGAGCAGCAACATGACACTGACAGCCTTCTATGGCCTATACAGAGACACTCTTGGGAATGAGGAATTTTGTCCATGGCTTTGATGTCTACATGCTTTGTATTGTCCAATGCAAACGTTTACATCCATGCACTGGCATTCATGCACATGTCCATATGCAGAGGAGACTTGCACGTGTCTGTAAAGAGGCGATTCTGGTGTCTAATGATCCTTATAATGACAAGAGCACAAACAGTGGAATGTTGGGCTAAAAATAGCCGTAAAACTTTTTCCATCCCTGTTTCCTATCCTAAGTTCCAAGAAGCTAACAGACCTGGCAAAGTTTAAAAGGCATGTTATGGCAGAAAATAAAGTTAAAGTTAAATAAAGTTAAAGGTTTGTAATTCTGATTTTGCATGGTTTGTCACTTTCTCAGGCCAAGTATAGCGTAAACGTCAGACGTTGTTCTAGGAAACATGCTGAACATTGCTGCACAAACAAGATTGTGTTGTTGCAAAGTTTCTCGAGGAGAAAATTACAAAACCATTTGAGACAGGTAGAGACGACAGCCCGGAATAAAACCACGCATACCAGCCTCCTGCCGCTGCCTCATAAGATGCAGTAGTCCAGCGCGGAGGCTACACATAGTCCTGTTGTAGGTAAGACAACATCTGTATTGCAAACACCTCCATGTTGCTGATGTTGTTGTTGTTTTTGGTGTATACCTACCAATGCAACATCATCGCCATAGAAACCAATGCAGATAGTCCAGAAAACGAACACACAAATCGGATCTAAACAGTTGCGATACACAGTGTGGACAGTCAGTAATTTAGATCAGATTCCAATCGGATACACAAATAATTGGGTTTGGACTGACAGTGTGAACGTAGCTTATGCGAACAACAAGTGTGCATTGTCTGCATGGAAAGTGTGCATGGAAAGTACTTAACCCTTCTCCCCTTTCTTAATTATTCTGTACAATTCCAATTTGAGTAGAAAGGATTACTTAGATAATGCTTTAGAGAATTTAGAGTTTTTTTATTGTTATTAATTTGTTTGCAGGTTGTGAGTACATTTTTGCAATGTAATTAAAGTGGCCAAAATTATCCTGGGGGGCTATAACAGCTTCCTAATCTATTGGGTGTTTTATATACTGTCAAATTACTGATTTCTGTTATTAATTATACATCATAAGTTCCCTTTGAAGATATAAGATCATTCCTCATTAGGAAGACAGGATGTCTGGACGATGAAGAAAGACCAGAAAAAAGGGGACCCATTAGCCAAGAGAACAACTAGTCTTTCTAGAAAATCAGTGGGTTCTGTCCTATTGTATCATTATTATTTTTCTGCTTCATTTTTTTTTTTTTAAATACATCAGGTCCTGATGTCAGTGTATCATTGTCATTTCAAACGTACCCTTGGAAGTGGCACACAAGTTGTGATTGAACTCAGAAAGCTGCCCTGGAGCTTTACTTTGAGGGAGAAACCACGGAACCACAGCTAATGCCTTGCAGTCCCCTGGTCTGAACTACTGTCAACAGATTTTCACTCCGTGAAATACTTGAAGATGATTGTCATACCAAATTCTCTCTCAGCAGAAGCTTCGGCACTAATGACAATGCGATGAGATTAAAGCGACAAATGTTAGCTCAACTGTTTGCTTGACTACAGGCAAAGACACAGATAGCGCTTTTCCACCATCATGGTTTGCATGCGGGTTCCAGGTTGGTCCCAGTTGTCCAGGCTGGATCCTCTGAGGTAAGGGAGAGTCTGAATTTACTTTAACATATGAAGAAACAATTATTTTGCCTTGAAGCAAAATAATATCTTTGCCCAACATTGCCTTAAAGAATGTGGAGTTAGAGTGAGTCAATTGGGTTCTCTTTGGAGAAGTAACTGTTGATGAAGAAAGACAACAAAGAGACATGACATGAAGAATGGATAATGGGAATGTAAGAATAGAGAATGTAGCTGATTGATTCAAGAGTCAGGAGACACAAAAGACAAAGGCCTAAAAGGCTCCCCTGCCTGCATCCTTTGCTTTATGTCGGATGGACTTTTCAGGAGAACTCTTGGTCTGGAGATTCTCCTTTCATCCCTCACCACAAGCTGAAGAGACGTATAAAAAAGTTTTGTGCCAAAGTTGCAATAGTTGTTTTTAATTCAACCAAAACCAATGTGAAAGGCCTAATTACAGAAGAGTGAGCAACCCAGCCCTTTTTTCAAATAACTGTACAGTAAGTTTGATGTTTTGTGTCCTTCATCCTGTTTTGTTTCTTTTTCTTTCCTTCATCTTGTGTGTTATAAAGAATGCCATTGACTCACTTGTGGTTTACATTTAGTCAAAGAGTGTGTCTCCTTCTGCACCCTCATGTTTCCACCCTTTTCCTGGCTTTGATCATCATGGAGACTAAACTGTCTGTCTCGTGGACTCATGCACCATGTGTCCGCTGAGTACCAATGTTACATACACATTGCTCAGAGTATGTGCATTGAGTTTGCATGTTTACACACACTCTAGGTATAAAAGAGTAGTCCTTACAAAACTGAAAATAACCTTAAGCAAATCTGAAAATAATTGAATGAATATATGATTGTACATTTATTCTGAAATAAGTTTTGATCATTACTCAAACCTCTCAGGAATCAAATTCTAAGGCATCCAGTCAGCAATGACACCATTCTTCCAGTCAACCATCTCTTCTCTACCTCCCCCCACTACCTCCAGCATCCATAGCACTAAAACATTCTTCCTCTGTGCATCCGCCTGGCTTCACAATGAATCAAACCAATCAAATTTAACCTATCAAGCTAAGGCTTCACTGCATGATATTCATGCTTTAAAGTTGGTAATTACTACGGGGGTGTCTAATTCTGCTCTTGGAGGGCCGCCGTCCTGCAGAGTGTAGTTCTGACCCCAGTTAAACACACCTGAACCAATCAAGGTCTCTAGATCCACCAGAAACTTCCAGGAAGGTGTGTTGGAGCAGGTTTGGACACCCCCGCATTAAGACTTCTCTTCTCAGTCCATGACCCTCAACTCTAAATTCAGTTTTCACCTTCCTCTTCCGTTTTGTGGATGTCACGCGAGCTCTACTCAGATTTAAATATTAACAATGGCATCAATTTCAAACCATTTCGAGCCCGATTCAGACCCTGACAATGTTAACAAAAAAGAGGATTGTGCTGAACGGATTTCAAGCAGGTACTTTGCAAGTACGGATTTCACAGGACGTTTCAGAGTGGTATTTTTTTGTAATTTTCTAATAGATACAATGTTATCCACCATTTAATCATATTTGTCAGAAAACTATGGTAATACAAGTTACCCAAGAGTCCCCAAGAGACTTACTTATAAAATCTCAATCTCAGCAGATGGATGTCTTGAGGTGTGTTACTCTAGATGACCTAAGGCTCTCCTTTGTGAATAAGATTACAAGAACTGTCAGGGCTTACCATTAGGATGTCCAGTGCTCTTATTTAGATTCTCCTCCAGGTCCTGATCCTTGTGGTTAAAATACTACTAATAAGTCTCCATCCACAATCTTTTTACTTGACCTGCCATTCATTTCTCTTCCCCACCTGCCAATTCATGTGAGAATACAAGTCATAGTTTCGGTCTCACACAAAGTTGTCATTGTTTTAAAAGCCTACAGTTAATTTAGTCTATCATCAAACATCACAGCCCAGCTCAGTTCAGACTGTGCAAATGGCCACCTCTTTAAGACACACCAATGCTATACATCACATGGTGACTCACATAGACAAATAAACTTATATTCTGTAGCTACTCATTGTCTTGGACATATCTAGATATGCTTTCATCAGATAATTTTAAAACTGTAGCATTCTATCGTTCTCCAAACTGCCCTTTACTCTAGTTCTTCCAAGCTATAGAGTTTATGTGAGAATGTGATGAAATGTTGAATGACTCTTATTACCACTAACAGCATTTGAGCATTTGAAAAGTACTGATCTAGTAAATCAAATCTAATTTTGGACGTCCAGGATGCATAAATAAGACATGCTGGGACTTTGGCAGACCGTGGAGCCTAGACCTCATTGTGGAATATTGCAATAAACCCCAACCACTACAAGATTGAGCAAGGGACAAAGACATCAAAGTAGAATTACACAGGCTGTTTGATCTCTTTCCGTTTTCCCCCTCATTTTAACATCATGCTGTACTGTTTACACTCTGTTCCTCATTATGCTCTTCATCCATCAGACTCATTCTTCATTATGCTCACTCCTCGATCAGGGAAAAGAACGTGACTTTTAAGACGATGTCGGAAAACTTCAGTTCCAGTTTCTAAGCGTGAGGCAATATTAGTGTGTAATTTGTGTTTATGGTAAGTGCAAGTCTCATGTGACTGATGGATTTTAGAAAGTAATAATTCACTGATTTATCGCTTGCTCTTTCACTAAAATGTAATGTTTGTGCTTTCGCAAACGGGAATGATATAGTTTTTTTTGTTTGTTTTACGTAGATGTCTGCTCTTCTAAGATAAAATAAATTCAGAACTATAAAAGGGCAGCAATTAAAGCATTGGATAGCCACATATTACAAATAAAAATGCAGTTTTGGATGGTGTGCAAAGGTTTTTAGCACGATCATCACATTCAGGTAATAAACAGAGCTCTGGTGTTGGCGGGCCTGCATTTATCAAATGTGAGATTCTGGCAGCTTTGGGATCGTTCACACAAACAACCTCTGCAGATCCTGCCAGTCTGGGTGCTAGTGAGGGAAGTCATTATAGTGATGTAGATCAAGCATTTTCACAGTCCATCTCTGTGATTTCTATTGAGGAAAAAAATGTATCTCCATTTTGAGTGGAAGAGGCCACAATACAGTAGCTTCACCTTAAGGCCCTGATATACATCAAGTGAAAACAAAGAATGAATTGGAATGATATCATTTTGGAAAAAAAATCAGGCCAAATGAAGTGTGTTTGGAGTTAGTTTCAGGAATTTTCAAGTTAACTTTCGAAAAATTGGGAATCTTCTCCAGTTTATTTCTTCTGTTCAGTCTGTCAAGATCAGCTGTGAGTAAAAACACAAACACACTGGAGAGCTGCTTTAAAGTTGTAATTCTAATAAACTGAAAGCGACACTGTATTTTCAGTTTAATACTGTAAAGCTTCTTGCTTTAAAGAAATCTATGGTATAAAGTGCTATAAATAAATGATGTAATGTGACTGGAGTACCAAATTGCAGAGCTGGTGCGAACATAACCACATTGCTAAGATCAGACGCTTTCTTAACTGCTGTTTTCTTGCCGCTGTCATTTTGTTGTGTTTATGTGCTGCACGCTTTCCTTTCAATAACAATATATAGCTCTCTCTCTCTCTCTCTCTCTCTCTCTCTCTCTCTCTATATATATATATATATATATATATATATATATATATATATATATACAGTACCAGTCAAAAGTTTGGAAACACTACTATTTTTAATGCTTTTGAAAGAAGTCTCTTATGCTCATCAAGCCTGCAGTTAAAAAAAAAAAAAAAAAAAAAAAAAAAAAAAAACAGTAATATTATGAAATATTATTACAATTTAAAATAATGGTTCTCTTTTTTAATATACTTTAAAATGTAATTTATTTTTGTGATGCAAAGCTGAATTTTCATTAGCAAGTACTCCAGTCTTTGGTGTCTTATGATCCTTCAGAAATCATTCTAATATGCTGATTTATGATCAATGTTGGAAACAGTTGTGCTGCTTAATATTTTTTTATAACCTGAGATACTTTTTTCAGGATTATTTGATGAATAAAAAGTTAAAAAGAACCATTTATTTAGAATAGAAATCTTTTGTAAAAATATACACTACCGTTCAAAAGTTTGGGAACAATAACTATTTTTTTTTAAAGAAATTAGTACTTTAATTCAACAAGGATGCGTTAAATTGATAAAAGGTGATGGTAACGATTTATATTGTTAGAAATGTTTTTATTTTGAATAAATGCTTTTTTTATGAATAAATGCTGTTAACGTTTTACTCATCAATGAATCCTGAAAAAGGTATTCCAAAAAAATATATTAAACAGCACAACTGTTTCCATCATTGATAATAACTGAGTATCAAATCATCATATTAGAATGATTTCTGAAGGATCATAAGACACCAAAGACTGGAGTACTTGCTGATGAAAATTCAGCTTTGCATCACAAAAATAAATGATATTTTAAAGTATATTAAAAAAGAGAACCATTATTTTAAATTGTAATAATATTTCATAATATTACTGTTTTTTTTGTTTTTGTTTTTTTTTTAACTGCAGGCTTGATGAGCATAAGAGACTTCTTGCAAAAGCATTAAAAATAGTAGTGTTTCCAAACTTTTGACTGGTACTGTATATATATATATATATTAAATGCCTCTCTCAGCTGCGTGGATGGCACTGGGATGTTAGCTATATTGCTACAAAGGTATTTAGAACTTCTTTTTACCCTTAAGCGAAGAACGAAAAAGAACTTTGTTGTGAGTATATTTGGGGCCTCTACTGGAGTAAGGGTCTTTTCCCCCCATCTGGCAGTCATAAGCGTTTCAAAGTGTGTGAGCATTTGTGTACAATGTGTTTGTATAAATGTTTGTCAAATTTCTTACCAAGGTATTGTATAATGTGTGTGTGAGTGTATGTGAAAACAGAGACACTTGTGCCCGTGGCGTCAGGGAGAGCTCGTGACTGTGCCTGTTTAACTCCGCTAACAGAACAACCATCCTCAAACGCAATCACGCAACCCACAGATGGCCCACAGAACACAGACAACCACACAGAAACTAACAAGGAACCATAATAATCCACAACCCCACAGCATAGACACATAAACCAGGGAGAATACAAACTTCCCTCAAAACAGAACAATTGTGTTGTTTTCACAGCACCTCCCACCTGTTTCCAAGGAGTGGAAAAAATCCTTGACATTCATTCTGGGAAGTGGATCTGAATCATCACCTGTAGTAGGAGTAGTTAGTTTGTCACATAACCTGCACTTGAACTTGAACATGTCCAGTAATTTCATTACTAATTATTTTGCTATTCAATGGAATTAAGTGGTTGTTGAAATTTGAATTTATATTGAGAAATGCTGAGACTAAATTTACTGAAAGACATTGAGACATTTAAATAAGTATTGGATTATTGATGTTGATGTTATCCACCATGGTGAATGTGATTTCAACAAGTAAAACATGATACTGGATCAACATTCAATTCAACCAATGAGATTTGAGGGACACGTTTACAGTTTATGTCAAGTTTAGGCTTAAAACTAGGGTAAGGTGCTTCTACATCAGTGTTATTCATCTATCATTTTCCTCTGATTTTAGGGTGACTGTAAGTTATGGGTTGGGTTAACAATACCTTAAGCCAATTGAACCATAATAACTGTGTTAATTACAGGGACAATAAATGAAGAACTCACTATTTGTACACTATTTGTTTTTGTTAACAATGTAGAGACTACAATATTTTAACTGAATTAAACTAATAATTTGTTTTGGCTTACACTCACCTAAAAAGTTAGGATGCAGTTTTTCCTCTGTCCTGTGCATCTAGATGACAAACCATCTGAAAGTATGATAATTTGCACTTGAAGTTGTACATGAAGTTTGCTATTATTTTCCTGATGGATATTTATTTCCTTTCGGTGTAAATAGACAATTTCTAATTTTGCGAAAGGGCCTTGAGATTTGAAAAATGCTGCTCAGCAAACTACAATGATAAGTGTATGTAAATAGCCATCATTACAACTAAAGCTAGAAGCCCACTAACCATTTTTTCTACTCATTTTCAGGCACTGGATTTATTTACTTATTAAGATTTGAAAAGAAGGCAATTGGTACACACACATCCATGTCTGTCAAAGGATGAACACTATCAACCTCATTAAGTAAATTCCCTGCCGAGTTTAATGACTCAACCAGTTATCTTGGCCACCTCTGGGGACCATGAAGAGTGTTTTCTCATGGTCTTGGCAGTGACCAACAGTTCACACGAAAGGACTCGAGGAACTGGTAAACCTTATTGTCCACAGAAGTAGATATGTGTGATCTCAGTAACATTATTGCCTTGTTGATGAGTTGGTGATTAGGCTTAAGCTGCAATACCTTGACCCTGTTTACCTGATTTAAACACCTGTACATTCTCTGATCAAACTGGACAGCTCTAAATATAGGTGAAAACAAGAATTTGTCTACTCAACTCATTTTCATTGGTGGACATGGATGAATTTTACATTACAGTTCCTCTCTACCCAGCCTGGTTGAACGCGTCTATTTTCGATGAAGCCCCTCCTTCCGAAATATGAAATGTGCTGTGATTGGTTAGCTGGCTCAGTGTGATGTGATTGGCAGTGCTTAGCGCGTGTTCGGAAAATGTCACGCCCCTTCATAACAGCGAGCTCTACTATGTAAATATTAACGAGGGCATCAATTTCAAACCATTTCGAGCCCAATTCAGACCCTGACAATGTTAACGAAAAAGAGGATTGTGCTGAACAGATTTCAAGCAGGGACTTTGCAAGCACGGATTTCACAGGACGTTTCAGAGTGGTATTTTTTTGTAATTTTCGAATAGATACGATGTTATCCACCATTTAATCATATTTGTGGTAATTTTCCTAAGGAGCGACGGACAGTCTTAAAAAAGAAAGAGCTTACAAAAGCTACAGTAAACACTACATCAATACTGTAATATTAGTTCGCAGGCTAGCGGAGGCAGAGCTTTGCCCTTCGTTTACATCATAGCTATCATAGCAACTACATAAAGCTTACAATTGTAACTGTTAATTGAAAACACAATTACAAAAAATAAGACATAATCACAAGTTGTGATCCATAAAGAGCAGATTGTCCCGACAAAATGGGAATGGCTCCGTCTTTCAAGAGAAGCTTTTGTGCGTATAGCCTGCATTGTGCTCTGTCTGTCTGCTGTTCTCCATAAAATGTGCAGTGCACAGACAAACGTTGAGGTTAAAATCTTCAGGAACATTGTTTAAAATAAAATGTAACCTCTCTTAGTTAAGACAAACCTTTTCTAGGGTGGAAAAAAAACAGCGGCAACACTTTTAATCTTCTCTAGCGCAGCTCAACCAGGCCTCGCCATCTTTTTCACGTATTCCGTGGGCGGAGATTATTTAAATGAGTAACTTCATAAGAAGTGGATTCTTTCAAATAAAATATCTCCCTTTGGAGTGGACTTTGAGCTTTGTAACCTTGCTGATCTTTTTTATCCTCAAACAGCAACATTACAGACTAACTTAAGTTAAAAAAGTGAAAGAGCACAATAGGACCCCTTTAAGACCTCAACCTTCTTAGTATTCCTCAATCTATCCATTAAAAACAACATAACAAGGGAAAAAAATATAAAAGAATTTCTGTTTTCTTATTTAATTTTTATTTTTTTTTAAGTGTATAGGGTCGCGACTCGCTAGTGACCCGAAGTATGTAATAGTGTTTTACATATATATATTTTGTGCAACCATGATTGGTTACACTATTTTAAGGCGACATACTTACATTGTACTTATTCCAAGGGCGTAGATTTGGTTTGAACATTGGGGGGGTTGAAGTTTGGGTATGTCTCCTGATGCCTCCTTTTCATGTGATCATGGTATAAATATTGGGGGGGTTGTAATGCATAGATTTAAATATTGGGGGGGTTATCTCCCCCCCAACCCCCCCCCCCCCCCCCACAAATTACGCCCCTGACTTATTCAAATATGTACTGAGTAATATTAATTAACAACATGTACTTACATTTACAGTTAGGGTTTGGTTTAGGGTTAGTTACTTGTAATTATGCATAATTTACTGTTATTACTATAGTAAGTAAAAGTAGTAACACGTAACTATGTCACCTTAAAATAAAGTATTACACAATGATTTAATCTCTGATGTTGTTAATATACAAAAGAACACACAAGTATCACCAACAAAACTTGAAATGGCTCCCAGCCCTCAATGAAAACCATTTACAAACAGTCACAGAGGATGATCACTTGAATCACCCAAGATGGATGTAATTATCAGGTAAAACAGGGTTTAGATGTAAAAACACCCAAGTCTTGGGTTCCTCAGATTGAATGCGTAAAATAAACCGTGAGGAACATGTAAGCATGACATCATCATTACGTCCCATTGTAGCATTTTTCTCTGCACTATAAAAAATCTGTAACCCTAAATATGAGCAATAATATCGATGTTTGCATTGGAAAGCAGCAGCATTTAACCATGCCTTGTAAAGAGAGCACATGTCAGTTCTTAACTGAAGAGTAAAAGGCAATAACAATAATCTCTCGCAAAGCTTTTATCACATGATACTGTTTGCCCAACATTGTAACAGTCATTACGTTTTCATTATTTCAAAGTCTTTTTTCATTTATATCTGCATTCCTATCAATCTGCCTGAAGACCTTTAAAATATGAGAGGCTGCCTGTGGCATCAGAGACGCATATGATCTTCCCAAGTTGTTTCCTTTGCTTTGATGAAACCAACACTGCTTGAAAATCAATGGAGTGGCTCTGAGAGTGAGAGGTCAGAGTAAGTGCTCTTGTGTTGTTGCAGTCGCAGTGGTGTGATGGGAGCATGTAATGTGGCCCCTCACTTCAAAGGCCCAAAGAAAATACATAAATACAGAGCCATTAGGCGGATTGTTTTCTTAACTTAACATTTCAAACACATCGTCCACGATCATGTGTTGAATCTCCCCTGCACATTGCCTATGTTAATGCTGTTTTTGGGGCAGTCCATGGGCACTGTATGCTGTTGGTGGATCCGTAACATCCTCAAGAAAGGGGCAAAAGAAACATTTGAGCTGAAAACACACTACAGACAGAACAACAGAACAACTCCCTTGGTAGTATGGCTTTAATTGTCCACCCAACAGTAAAGACCAGATTATACTTTATTTTCTGCATTCAGCGTTCCTTTCAAAGCTTGCTCCATTGACTGTGAGCGTGGATGGACATGTTTGGTGAATGCACTACCTAGTGGACCATTGTTTTTGAGCACTTAATCACTAGTATATGCGCTGTTGTCCACATTAAAAGTCTCAAGCGGACAGAAAAAAAAAGGCTGTCATACCCGGATGACATAATTAAATAACGGTACACAAAATATAGATTTGAGTTTTAAAATGTTAATAGCGCTGATCTGAAAAAACCCGACGAAGAGTCTGTTGGCGTCTGTCGGTGCGGTGTGGAAAAAAAGAGGAGGAAGCGAAAGAGGAGAATATGGATGCGGTCATGGCTAGGGAAAAGAGGCCAATTTTGCAAATGGAGCTTGAGGTCAGTAGTTTTAAGTTTTAGCACCATGTCGCATTGATCAATATGTTTTGTGTTGCATTTTTATTGGCTAGTCATTGGTCGTAGCAGCAAACACTGTGAGATGATCATGCTAAATCTCTGACACTGTCAGAAAATCATCGCAGGCTATCTTTGGTCTCAAGACTTTGACAACGGCCGTCTTTGAACTTCTCTCACTGTACGACGTAGGACCAGCCACGACCACAGAAATCGCCACGATTGGCTAGCTTTCATATTGGATAACCCAAAATCAGAAAAATGTGTAGTGGGCATTAAAGCTACCAGCTATAGTAGTTTAAGCTATGCTACAAGCTACTATTAAAACACAACTAACTACAAACTCTTTCAATGTCAGATTCTCATTGCTTCATATCAGAGAGAGTGGAGAAAAAACAAAAGAGCTACTGTCACTTTACTGAAAAAAATGCAGTCAAGATAGCTTGAAGCACTTCTTTAGTAAGTCATTCCCCAACACTGCGTAGAGAATGGTGGTTGGGCCTCAAACATGCACACAGCCATGGGAGAGAACGCCACAAGTCTGGAGTTTACCCAGCAAGTTGTAAAATGTGGATTTTCGAGACAACATTATTAGTGTCACAGAAGAGTTTGTAAACCGTACGGCTGACACTGTGAACTCTAGATACAAGGGTGATCTTCCATGTAGACAGATTACCACTTCATCACCAACAAGAGCTTCAAACGGCAGAATGAATTCCAGTCGGAAAACGAACCACATCAAACAGTAACTGAAGTAGTCTCTTCAACTTATTATAACTCCAAATGTTTACTGGAAGGAAATCGCCTCCTTTTCCACCAATACTACAGTATATTGGTAGTAAACATGTTTACAAGTCCAAGACAGAAACAAAATCATAACATTCTCTGAAGCTATTTTTAGACATGAGAGTTGTAAACGCTTTTTTAAAAGACACATGAATCAGAGAACAATTTTGAGAAGAAAGAAGAACTTCCTCATTTTTTGAGTGGTTGGGGAATTAGGAAAAGCCTCACAAACCTGCTAGACAAAAACCGGTGACCACAGTTTGGAGGTTGACCAGAAAAACATGTAAAAATATAATGAACCACTAGCATTGGGAGCCTATAGAAGGATACAATTCTGGGGAAGTCTTGCTTCCATTATTCTCTTTAGTAGATTTTTGAAGGGCAGATCAATTCTGAAGTATTACAGTCCTTTCAAGTGCATACAATACAAATGCCAAATATCAAATCTACAAATTCTCATTTATTAATTTTAATGTTAATCTCATAATTTACTTATACATTTTTACAATAAAAAGTTGTATCTGTTACCATTAGTTAATGCAGTGTGAACTAACATGAATATATATTTTTTTATTAACTTACGTTAAATTAGCTGTAAAATGAATTCTTCATTGTTAGTTAATGTTAGCTAATGCATTACCTAATGTTAACAAATTAGACCATATTGTAAAGTATTACCATTTTATTTTATATTTAATGAAAATAATGTATTTTATAAGGTTTCTCATCCTTTCAGCAGAAATATAGAAATAGATTGATCACTGATCAGGCCTATTAAATATTCAAAATGATGGCAAAATAAAAACTGTATTTTAATCCAATTCAAGACGTGTGAAGCAGAATGAATACAAGGAGACTTTTAATGGACCTGAGGAAACTCCACACGACACATTCAACATCGATGTTGACCACAGTGAACAGTGAACAGAAAGAACTGAGGGCTTAAATACACACGAAATGATAATCAACAGAACAAGGAACAGGTGTGAAACTCAATCACAAGGAAACCAAGGAAAATGAAAGTAAACACAACATGACCTTGACAGAAACTTCTGGAAGCTTGTTTCTGCAACAGAATAAAACAATTTAAAAGATAATTGCGACTTTTTATCTCGCAATTCGGACTTTTTTTCTTACAATTGCTAGTTTATATCTCGCAATTCTGACTTAATATCTTGCAATTTCAACTTTATATCACGCAATTCTAAATTTGTAACATGCAATTGCGACTTTATATCTTGCAATTCTGACTTTATAACTTGCAATTGCAAGTTTATATCACATAATTCTGAGAAAAAAGTCAGAATTGTGTGATAAAGAACGCAATTACTTTTTTTTTTTCTGTGGCGGAAACTATTCTCCATAGAATCATGATGTTAATAAATCGATTTTGTCCTCATAATTCTAAAAAACAAACAAACAAAAAACATTTCCATTTAATAAGGATTTTGTTGCTGATCATATTGAAAATAAAATATGTGATATCTGCCATACCTATTTTTTATTTATTTATTTTTAAGAAAGAAAATATTCGTACAAAAGTCGCCACCACAATGCTATAGGGCATTGATAAGGTGCTCTGAGTTTTTTTAATGTATTGTTTTGCAGTTTCTTGGGCATTTTGGGAGCTTGCTTATACCTCCCAATAGTATGTAAAGCGAAATTGCAAGTCCAGTTGCTCAGAAAGTAATAGCACACCTCAAAAAGCCACATGGTATAGTGTTATTCATGTCTGTGGATTGAAGGAGTAACATGGCGAGGGTTTGGTGTTTGTTCAAAACTTTAACACTTAAAATGACCAACAATAATAGAGATGCTCGGCTTAACAAGCACTACTAATAGTGGACAAACCTCAGAGAAAAGTCATCAAGTGAGTCATCCAAGACCAAAATCGAGTTGTTTTAGTTGGCTTAGTGGCCTACCAGATTCAAGAATGAACTGCTAACAATCATAATAGTTAAGAGAGAAACTGCTAATTTGCTAATGTGCACTCATTAGGATAACAAACAAGTCAGCTTAAGCTAAGCCATAGTGTTTTGTCTCCTCAGATCCAATCAGAATGCGGCAACATGCCAACAATAATGTGATGACACCTCTCTAGAGCAGAAACAGACCCTCGCTCGCTTCAAAGAGTCCAGGAGTGCTTTCAAACATCAACTGGTAATAAAATACAACAAAGATTCATCACTTTTCCATGACATCAAAGGAATCTCCAGCACAAAGGATACCTGACTTCAATATTTGGGAGTTGTTCTTCATTTTGCTCTTCGGAAATCCAGTTTGCTAAGCAGCTTTAGCTGTAGCCTTAGTAGTAGATATTGTTGTGAAATTAATCAAGGATGCAAAACATGCTAAACGAATTACAGAGATCTTCTTGGAGCTGCACAAACATGTTAATGAGATTGATTTCTCGAAAGACTCTGAGTCAGTCTGATTGATGCATGATTGTAGGATGATGCACAGAGTTTGACGCATATCACACAATAGCAAAATGGAGGTAAACGAAAGGATGGGAGATCAGAGAATTGAATTAGGTGAGAAAATCTTTCCCTGTCCTCTGCAGTGTGTTTGAGGAACAGATCCATGTGCTGTGAGAACTCCCCCTTGAGGTCGCTCAGGGTAAATACAGTATGCGAACGCACCTTTTTGAATTTGTGATTAAGAAGTGTGTTCTAGGTTCTCTATGTAACAAAGTTGCCTTGTTATGTGCAGTAAAAATTGGAGACAATAAGACATTTGCTGCATTTCTGAATTCCTTTTAAAGTTGTGTACAACTGTCAAATTATATCTTACAGCTTTGCTTCTCAATGAAGTGGCTCAACGTACGGTCTCATATACACAACAAAAAATGATTTGTTCAAAGTCATTTGTCTTTGTAATGTGTTGTCTTGCAAGGTTCGCACTTGTCTCCCCAAGATTACTAAAATCCCTGCAAACACCAACTTTTGAGTTTACCTTGAAAAAACCCAGTGCTGTTATGTTCCTCTGGCTCTGCCTCTTTGGTTCCCACTCGCTGTCGAGAGAAAATGAAAGAATGACAAAAGCATTTTTCAAATTACAACCCTGGCTATTTACTATTTCAGGGCACACAAGTCAAACTCTTGTCAACAAGTCTACATTTTTTCTGTACTTTCTCCCTGCATTAAAAAGCATGCTACAGTCTTTTGAAAGTACAGAGGAAAGGAATGACCATAATTACAGTTTGGGACAGCAGGGGAGTGCCAGCCTTGGACCTTTAATCTGCACATCTTCATTTGTCTCTCCCTGGACAGTGTGGTATATTTGTTCTCATTTAACACGACATGACAACCGTAATTTTCATAATGACCAAAAATACCAGTGGCGTGCCGTCTGTTCTCTCACTGTGCACTCTCAATATCCACACACAGTAGCCCGAGATGTATTAATCATCGTAATGCCTTTATAACCCAGAGGAAATGTCTGGCTGTCCGCTGATCTGACTGATGCGTGGCTCAAAAGCGCGAGGTCACAGATACCTCATAATAAAGGCATTTAAGGTAAAGAATATTGCTTATTGCACTTAATTCCTGGCTGAATATGACAGATAGTGCCGTAGCGGTCTTGTCTGGAGTGTGTAGACTGATTTATCTGTAATGTTTCTAATTGAGTGAAACAAAGTAGTATATGGTTTTTCTGTCTCCGTCATCTCAGTCGCTATTTCTCACTCTCAGGCGAGCTGGAACTCCTGTTATTGTACTTGGATAGGCATGCAGCTCTAAAAAATGTGCGCGACGGGATAGAAATAGACCAGCGTGCAGTAATATTAATAATAATAGTAAAGTCATCAAAACTATGAAGTAATAGAACTGGAAAGATTGGCTCTGCGCACTCTGGGCTTCACTCAGCAAACTTCACTAGGTGCATCCGGATGATTTTTAAACAATATTGATGGAGTTCCCATGCATGTGGGACACATTTTGTAATTCAATGACATGTAAGGTTGCCTATATACTTAAACTAAAAATACATACTACATCACAGAACGAGCATAAATTCTTAGTATGTATTTTTAGTTTAAGTATATAGGCAACCTTACATGTCATTGAATTACGAAATGTGTCCGAGTGCAATTCATAACTCTTTGCTTTACATTTTATTTCAATGGTCAACTTTAGATAATCTATTAACTGTAAGTACATTTGCAACTACATGTCAACTAACTCTCATTAGAGAGGTAGACTGTTATTGGTAGACTGTTAGTGCACTGTTAGTTAAGGGTTAGGTGTTAGGGTTCGGGTTAGTAGAATAAGGGGTTTGGGTTAGTAAATAAGTTGACATGTACTTGCAAAGTTACTTATAGTCAGTGGAATGTCTGTTGGGGAGCATCAAAGTGTTTGCAGATATTAAGCAGACAGTCTACTAATAGAAAGCAACATAGTGTCGGCCCAGATCCGGCCCACATCTGGGCTGTGTGGAATCCATGTGTACCAGATGTGGGCCGGATCTGGGCCGACACTCTGTTGCTGTCTGGGTGATAGTTGACATGTAGTTGCAAAGTTACATAGAAATGTCTAAAGTATGTCTATGTCTGTGGTGTGTTATTCAATATTACATTTAAATGTCATATATTTGAAATGTTCTAAATCGTAATTGCATCATTACTAATAATTTAATAACTACAAATACAGTTAAGTACACAATATATAGGTTTCAAGAGAAGAAAAAAAATAGTTTACCTTAAATGCTTGTTAGTACATTCAACAGTACACAAATGCAAAGACAAGAGAAGACGTAATTAGGAAATTACATATAAAGATGCACTTAAGTCCTACCTAGGTGGTTCAATAAAGCATTCTTATGTCCGGCTGATAACATTTAATATAAATTTAAACTATTATATATATATATATATATATATATTTAAGGTAAAAGTGTCCAAAAACAATAGATTCAGGCCGTAGTCGCCGTACTCAAGAATATTTTTTAAAGTTGGCTGTAGCTTAGCTATTTAAAAAAAAAAAAAAAAAAAAAAAAAGTTTTGTAAGGACACATACATTAATCTCAGGTCAGATCAATAATTTTGATCAAAAAGATTTAAGATTATAAATTCACTCTTGTCCAAACTTGGAAGTACATGTTGAACTATGCTGAACACGCAAAGAACACTATGTGCGGAGAACATCAGATGACCATAGAAGGAGGAAAACAACTGCATAAGCGCTGGTGTTCAGTGACGTACTGTATTTTGTCCGTGTGTGTGTGTGTGTGTGTGTGTGCATTTTCCTGTATCTATTTAATCTCAGTTACACTTTACAGTCGTCTCTGCTCAAATGCACCATCAAAGTTAGGCTATCCGTCGAGGGCAGAGGTCACGGGTATTGTTGGCCGTAGAACGCAATTGACTTCAAAGGACAGAGATCCTATTGCTGGCTGTTGTTCTTTTAAGGTTGCAATCAAGAGAGAGGCTTGCACAGTAAAATAAAGCAGCATCCAGCAACGTTTGTGTTCATGCATGTATGTGTATAAAGAGCGCTCTGGTTCTGTCTGGCCCAAGGAGGTCAGTGCTCAGAAGAGACAACCTTTGAATAATCAGACCCACTGACATCAAAGCAAAGCGAGCCTGGGTTTAGTCTGCTCAATCTCTGCAACACAGACACTAAGCAACAACACAAAAAAGCGTGTCACCGTATTCCGGCCTGTTGTTGTTGTTCTGCATGGCGAAACCCAAAACCATGTCAAACATAATGGAAAATATTTGAGGTCCTCTTTTATTAACCAAGAACTGCTTTGATGTTTGACGTCTTTATTTATTTTAAAAGAAGAAAGAGAAAGGGGCGACATGGCGTGTCAACGGTCTTCTTTTGGAGACCAGAGACGAAAGAGACAAATAATATAAAACAAAACCAGAACTCCCTGGCTCCGCATAATCAATTAAACATCATTATCAGATAAATTCGGGGTGTTTTAGCAAAGATCAAAGAGCAGTAGGAAATGATCAAAGTGACAGCGTTTGTTTGAGCCGAGAGCCCCTCACTGCTACTCCTCCCGTGTGATGCTGTCGGACGGCGAGCGCCAATCAGCAAACAAAAGAAAAACAGTCAAAGGAAAGGCTCCTCAAAGGAAACACGCTCCTTTTATTCCTCCATTGTGTGAGTGTGTGTGTGTGTGTGTGTGTGTGATGCTGAAAGTTACATACATCCCACTTAAGTGATGACTTTGTTAAATAATCATTCGGTTTGTGTCGCGTTAATCAATTCCATCCGATTAAGCGATAAAATAACTAGAATGACAGAGCTGGAATCTGAGGATGCTAATGAACCTCAACAGGCGCATCTATACTCTTTGGGACCGGCCGAAGGAATTTCAAACATCTCCTTTATTGTATACCATGAAAAGTCCACATGGCTCCAATATGACTCAAAGCCTCAAAGCATAGAGTCAAAGTGTAACATTCCTAACTACAAGAAGAGAGCCGTAGCTGCTGTCCTTCACAGCTGACATTTCCCTGCTCAGATCGTATTCTTTCAGAGCTCAGGGGACTTGATTCAATTCAGATATTTATGTTTCATTAAAGTATATAAAAGGACATGATATACTCACGGCAAAGTTTTTGTCATTGTTTGCTTAGAAGTAGCCTATAAAGAAGTTTGAAATACCTGTGATATACTACTAGCGAACATCACGACACCGTCCACGAGAGCGACATTTGGGTGAATATGTAAATATGTGCTGCACGCTTTCCTCTCAATAACAAAGTAAACGCAACAAACAAAAAAAATGACAGCGGTGAGAAAACAGCAGTTAAGAAAGCGTCTGATCATAGCGATGTGGATATGTTTGCACCGACTCCAGTCAGGTTAAATTTATTTATATTGCACTTTATGCAATATATTTCTTTAAAGCAAGCAGCTTTATGTTAAACATGAACATTCAGTTAGAATTACAACTTCAGTTTCTGTTCATGTTCGCGTCTGACCTCTACAGACTGAACCAGAGAAGATTTCCACATCAAAGAAGGCGGAGCCCCAGAGCCACGCCCACCTATGACATCATCGCAGTGGAATGAACTTGAGGAACTTCAAAATGAACTTTGTTGTGTTTGGCTGAATTTTTTACGAAAAGACATCACATCAGTTCTGTCTTTGATTTCATTTGAAGTATATTGAGGCCTTAAAGGGAGAGTTCACCCAAAAAAAAAAAAAAATCTGTCATCATTTACTGTCGTTTACTGTCTTACAAAGATTTTTAACTGGACGTAAAAGCTAATTTAGAGGAAGATTAGAAATGCCTCAGTGTTCTAGAGAGCGATCTAGAAGATATTTTATTCCTATTGCAGTTAGTTTTTTTTTAATGAAGTTGTGTAATTCTTCGTATGTATTGACTATTGTTGTTTTTACCGTTTCAATTGTCTATGTGTGTTGTTTGTAATGTGCAATGGTGGCAAATGAGTTTCCCCTTACTGGGATTAATAACGTTTTCTAATCTAATCTAATCTAATCTAATCTAATCTAAAAAATTCTGTCATCGTTTACAATTTCTTTCTTCTGTTAAACACAAAAGAAGATATTTTGAAGAATATGGGTAACCAAACAGTTGATGGACCTTATCACTGACTTCCATAGAATGAAAAAAAAAATGACGATGAGTCCTAAACTGATTGGTTTCCGACATTCTTCAAAATACCTTTGTTTGTGTTTAGCAGAAGAAAGAAACTTAAACAGGTTTGGAACAACTTGAGGGAGAGTCATTTTTCAACTGTCCCTTTAAGGGCACACTTTACATGAACGAAGTGTGAGGTCTGGATGAACATACCTGATATGCGCTCTTGTGCTGGTCTGGTGGAAGTCAAGTGAGAAATAGTTACAGTACATTCAGATGTCTCTTACATGAAACTGGGTATGTTATTATTTAATTGTTATGAACATCTTGACTTTACATATGAAACAAATGAACTAATCTGGACTAATCGTTTTCCAAAATCATTGTGAGCCCAAGTTGAACATGGAGACCATTGCTACCAATTTTCTCTACGATATACTTAGGTTTGCGATGCTTTTGGGATAAATTGGTCAATAGCTTCACTCAGATAATTTCCTCAAATAAGTTTTGAGACATTGCTGAGATCTCATCTGAAACTCATGTGAGATTCTTGAGGTCTTGTTTGCATTAACACAACAAATATGATTATGATTTTTCTTTCTTATGAGTTTATTCTAAAATTGAATGTGAGGCTCAGTTTAGTATTAGGCTGTGATAGTGGAACTTGCTGGAAACAGCTTGATTTTTTTTTTTTGCGATACACGTACAAAAACAAAGTTGCTCTTATTCCGTAAGCACACGCAATTGGAAAATAAATTCAGAGGCTTTGATGCATTTTAACTTTTTGCACTGATGTCCAATAGTACATTCCAGCTATCAAAGGCACGAACCACAGACCTTTTCAAGCTTGTGTTTTTTGCCACTTGAAACTCAAAATGCTTGGCAACGGCATTAAAAAGGCCTTCTTCAGTTTGCTGGCAGCAAGGAAAAAGTTTGCATTGATGTTGTGTTTGAGCAAGGGTGTGGGTGAGTGCAAGAGAGTCTGCATGAGATCTGCAGGGTGGTCAGTCAAGTGTGCCAGACTTATAGGATGTTTTCTCTTTAACATTCTTTCAGCTTTCACTGACTGGACCTTTACTTAGAAGTGGATGTTGGGTCTTGAACTGGGTCTTGGCTGCAGGTTGTTCAGAGACTCTTGCCTAATGGGCCTCCCAATCTGTGGCCAAATTGGTTTGAAATCTTTGGAGTTATTTTATATGAGGATTTAATATTAAGGATATTTTATATTAAGAGGATGTTGCAACCCAGGATCATTAGAAATCTGACTGACTCTTATCTGTAGGCTACATACATTTCACTGCAGTTTCCAGATGAAATTATCACTAGAGGCAGTAAAACACCAATAACTTTTGATTCATTTAAGTTAATGTGACTTTTCTGATGCAGTAAACTTGCTCATGAGCTTACCTTGTAAAGTATTGCACTTGCGATTTGAAACGCATCCTATGAAACACAAGTCACGATAAAAGAGCTCAAAGACTTATAGGGCCCTATCATACAGGCGTATGGCGCAAGTGCTTTTTGCTAGTTTCAGCCCGACGCAGTTATCATTTTCACATCCTGCACCACGTTGTTTAATATGTTGCAATATGTTGCTCCGACTCTTGCATCTGAGTTTACAAACTAACATTGATTATGTTTCCAGATTCACACACAGGAAAAAAAAGGTAAAGCCTAAATTATAGGGACTTGCACCAGCTTCCTATTCATGTCCTTCTTGAGTTCAAACAGAATACGAAAAGGGAGAAAAACAGTATTACATCTTTCACTTTGTGCCTAAGCCCGTTTTTTGCGAGAGGCTTTGACCTGTTTCTCTTCTCGTATAAAAACAAAAGCAGAGAGTGCGTTGACAGCTGCAGCTCCCGCTCCCCGTGGAGAGCTGACGGAAAGCTTTGAAGAACTTGACCTTATGGAACAATAAAACGCCACCATCAAACACTCTTCTGAGACAGGCCACTGACCCCGAGAAGCGAGCGCCTGTTCCAGAGTTCAGTGTGTGTGTGTGTGTGTGTGTGTGTGTGTGTGTGTGTGTGTGTGTGTGTGTGTGTGTGTGTGTGTGTGTGTGTGTGTGTGTCACTAAGCTCGCTTTCGAGCACACCGTTCCATCAGTTGTATTGGTCAGTTTGCAGGTCGGGTGCACTTGCGAGAGGATCCACTTTGACTTCAATATCATGAAGCATGTAGTTACAATGGAAATATATGTGTCTGTTGAAAGGAACAAGCATTATCAACAGGTGAACATAAAATGTTCAATGACTTGTTTATTTCTTGGGACTAAACGTGTACCGTTGAACATCTCAAACAGTTTTTTAGACTGATGCTTTGTGAATATGTGAAGGCTAACTCATTGATACCATTGAAATCTATGATTTAAAGATCGCATTACATCAAAACTGGGCTTTTATTTCTGTGTTCATATCGCTTTGAGGTCATTTTTTATAATCTTAACTTATAATCAATATTGATATCAGACTTTCTACCTTTTCCGTATAAAATACAATGCGTGTCTGATATTTATTTATAAATATGCCAGAAAATATACTATTTTAAACATTGCTCAAGTATTTAAATTTGTTATCATTCTAATGCTGCATCAATTCAATAATCACAGTATTTACTATTTTTAAGTTATTTCAAACACATAGTGTTTCTGTGATACATTTGACATGTACATGTTTAATCAATTTAAAGGGCTGGATTGAAAGAAAGCGTATTTCACGTTAACCATATCACACAAGAAAATAAAAATCAAAGTTTTAAAATAAGTTTGATTCTTTTTATTCTGTTTTGATTAATAGTGGTTTCTGTATCCATACAGTGATGTACAGTTTGCCAGGGTTTACTATTAAGCGTATAGATCTTAAAGACACGCATAGCTAATGAATTGGAATAATGAACAGTGGCCATAGGTTTAAGAAAATAAAAATAAAAACGTTTGTCTTTGCTCATAAATAAGGTCTAAATACAGAGCGATCTTAAAGCAATATTTTGGGTTTGATACAAGTTCAGCTCTATAATTCAAATAAAGTTATCAAAGTTGTGTTTGCAGTGCATTGAGTTCTTCATCGATCACTCCTCCAACTGGTGCTGGTCCACATATGACGGGGGAGATTTAAAGGGATCGATCAAGCTTTTAAACACATGATTATGTAAGTTTGTAAAATATATTTAATCAAATGCATTCATAAATAATTGAGAGGGGGGAAATGAAGGATCCCAACCTCAGAAGAGCTTAACGCACATCTGTGATTGTGGCAGTTTGTTCATGTTGATCGTTTCACATTACCGGTATAAGAGAACTAGATGTCACAGTGTGTTAAGCTTGTTTCATATTAAGTGCATAATGTAGTGCAGAAGGTTAAATGATCTGGGCTTTTTCTCTGAATGTTCACAAAACGCTGACCATGCATCGCAGAAAAAACATACAGATGTTCACACTCAGAAACAAATCTGTCCAGCTGAGATTTGTAAAGTTATCTAAAACTATAATAGTATTTTGAAGGGGTGTAACCTTACCCTCGTGTCACGTTTCGATACATATCACGATTGTGAACTCACGATACAATATTATTGCGATACAAAAATGTAACAATTTTTTTTTTACTGTTGATTAAAATGTTAAATTTGGTATTACATTGTGTGTGTAAATGAATAGGCTTGGACTTGATGCTGGAAACCCAAAGCACAGGACAATAGAGACACCAGAATAACAATATTCATGATTTCTGAAGCTGAAAAACAGAATTATTTTAGACGAATATTCTTGATCTTGTCACTGACTAGATATATTTAAAATAATGTAGGCCATTTTTACTGGTAAGATATTTGGCATTATAAGGATCCACACATTCCCCCATTGCATTATTATACATTATATTCAACATTATATATAGTAGTTTAATGTACTGACACTAAAACTCTGTAAACTTGATTTTTTTTGTCACACACTCATTTTAATTTTGGGTGAATTAAACACAACATATATGGTCACCATCCACGATACATATTGTTGCATTTTTGTATTGCGATATACTGTGACGTGATATGTTGTTACACCCCTAGTATTTTGTTTATATTTCTTTTGTAATTCATAAGCATACATTGTTTATGAGCTTACATTTATTACATGGAATTTTTAATGAAGGCATAAGCATGAGATAAAAGTGGTAAAAAATAAATAAAAAACATCTAAGTAGCCCGATGCTGACCTGATATTCACTTGTACACTGAAAAAAAAAGATTGAATTTAATCTTTTTTTTTTTATTGTAAGTGGTTGCACACAATTGATTTTAGCTACATTTAAACAAATGCATTAAGTTGAACTTAATCAATTTAAGTTCAACTTAATGCATTTGTTTAAATGTAGCTAAAATCAATTGTGTGCAACCACTTACGATAAAAAAATTGATTAAATTCAACTAATAATTTTTTTCAGTGTACATTAATTTACGTTACTTCATAAAATTTGGTCTCCTAGACTGTCATCTGTCCTGACAATATCATGACTGATTCAATCATGATTCAATCAAAAATATCTTCAGATATTTCTCACTTCTCACATTTCTCACTCACTTTTCTCTTGCCGTGTCGGTGCAGTTACTGTGTTCTGCTTCTGTACGGTAAAATGCCATGTGAAAATGTAATGTCGTCTTTAAAAGTGGAGTTTTACCAGGTGGCTTCTCTCATTCAACATTTTAGCGATCCAGCAGGCGTGGCCCCACTCCACATGTTCATTTTTGCTTTCGGCTCATGGAAATGCGTTGACAGTATAGATTCGAGGTCAGGGACGGGGCAAAGGTCAAGCTCCTGCTGCTGACATGAAAGCCGGTCTTAGCACACCTTGTTCTTTGTCTCTGTCGTTCGCTTCTGAGAACAGCTGTATCTTCACAATCTGGGGCTCATCGGGACAAAACAAAAGCCATGTGTTAATTACCTTTGAAGGTGTAATGATTTCAGGGCCAGGAAGATCCTTCATCTGGTTTCAGATGTAGGACGGAGAGAAGGCTGTGCTTTCATGTCTGGTTACAGTTTGACTTGTTTTATACCTGCCTGATGTGCAGATCGCCTGTGGGAAAATAGCTGAGAAGCCTTTTGCACCAAAGCATGTTCAGATTACATTTCTGACAAACAGAAAGGGTTATTTTTTTTTTTTTTTTCATATCAGTTAGCATATTACATAAACCTTAAATGTATAGCATGGCCAATATATTCTATATTCATAAAGTATAGGGTCATATTTTAAATAAATAAAGTGAGGTGTAAATATTAAAAGCTATTGGAAATGTTTCAGTCTTGGATTTCTATTTGTTCTATTACATTTACATTTACATTTATGCATTTGGCAGACGCTTTTATCCAAAGCGACTTACATTGCATTTCATGGTACACATTTAGTTCTTATTACAAATTATATTATTATCATCCTAATAATTTGAGTGAATGGACTAATGCAGATTCAGAATTTTGTATGTCCCTTGCCAGCACTCCTGCTAACATGAAGTTTGAGTAAAATCTAATAATCATGTTCTCCAGCATCATTCGAGAATGATCCATAAAGCAACTCTGTGCATGAAAACCTTTTGGATCTATCGGTGTTTGCACTGATTTAATAAAGACAGTTTCTTCTTGAACCTTCTTCTTCCTTGGAACTAGAACGTGACACATATTTACCAACAGCTTGTGCCAGCGCAAACCCGCTTTTGGCGTTAATAAACTGCTGTCAGGATTTTAAAGGCATGCAGTAAAAAATTAGCGCCGTCACAGTTGATGGCTGTAACACAACGAATAGGCATATCATCAAGAACCGTCTATAATTACAATACTCAGTAACCATGTAAACTCAAACGAGGCCGAACACTGGAAAAAGGAAACTAAGGGCTTAAATACACGGCAATAATAAACTGGAACAGAAACAGGTGCGTAACTAACCAGAAAATATGGAAACAAATAAGCAAAGGGAACACATGCAAACAGGAACAGAACAGAGAAGAACCAAATTAAAACTAAACATATCCACGACAGAGGTGTGGACAGTTATTTTCATGGCTGACTTTATTGCATATGAATTTATAGGAGTTTCCCTTTCAGACACAAAATTTATGGGAGGAGAGTATTTAAATAAATCACGCAGCATGATTTACTAAGGTTTGCAGCAGTATTTAATGCCCAAAAAGCATGCCTTAGCCTTGTGCTTGACATGCTGTGATAGTTGCTGTAGGAGGAGGAGCCGCAGAGAACAGAGAGCGTGTGATAGAAGGGAGATCATTTTCTCCACTCGTCTTCATTTATTTGGATTGCCAGAGGAAGAAATTATCTGAACATATCATAACATGCTGACCGACAGTATGACTGAGAGTTTGATGTTACTTTTATACATACTGACTAGTACTGAGTAACAACAAAAATAGTTTTAAACAAAGCCATAGCGGAACCAGCTGTTGAAAGTCATGATCTGTTCCTGAATGAATCAGCCTTGTTGAATGAATCAGTTGAGTGAATCATTCAATGACTCACTCATAAAAATACTTGCTGCCACCTTCTGATTAACACTTATCCTTCCCATTTTGGCCAGAAAGAAGAGGAGCAGAAGCAGGGTTAGTACAGCTGGATTTTGTTTTATTCACTTACAACTTCTTACATTTTCAGTTTTAGTAATGCATTGGTCAATAATTCATGTTTTAATTACGCAAACACATGGCATAAAACGGGGTACACAGCCCTGTTTTCCTAGGGCAATAATAGTATATACATATTTTTTCCATTTTCACTTGATATGATCTGTGTCATGAACTCAGTGTGTGTTCCCCAGTCTTGTGGGAGGACTTTTGTAATGTCCTGTCTAGCGCCATGTGTTGTAGTTCTTTGTAGTCTTTCTAGTGGATTAGTTTTCCCCAGGTGCTGCCTGTTAGCCTCTCCCCCTTGTTATCTTGTTAACCTATGTTCCCTTTGTGTATACCCTTGTGTTTCCCAGGTTAGTTGTCAGTCGCTATTTTGTGGTAATATGTTCCTGTCTTAAGTTTCCTGGCAATCCTGTGTTTGGTTATCTTGTGAATTACTATCATTAAAGGGATAGTTCACCCAAAAATGAAAATTAGCCCACGATTTACTCACCCTGAAGCCATCATAGGTGTACATGACATTCTTCTTTCCGATGAATACAATCAGAGTTATTGCAACTGTGAAAATAGGTAGAAGTCTCCATTTGCTCTCCTTTTAATCTTATTGCTACATACGAAAGACAATTGACCTATCGGTAAGCCCCACCCACCTGTTGCGAACTCAGACAAATAAATGGAGTTGCTAACTGTCAATCAATGACAGCTGTCAGTGAAATATGGTAGGTAACAAGATTTGTTTGGAAGCGAGGGTTTACAGATCACAATGCAAGCGGGAGAAGCCTCATGTTACGGTCGTCACAATCTCAGATGAACAACATCCAGGATCAGATTAAAGATTGAGATTAAATTCATTTACATTTAACCAGTTTAATATGGAGAGGCAGTGAATTGTAGACCAGTCTGTACATGATGTGAGAACAGTTAGCTATTTAGGTTTGTATGTTAGCATGAACTCACTAACTTTAAAGCAACACCAAGGGACTTTTCCTCTGCGGTCGCCCTACAGGTTGGAAACGGAATTGTCCATTACCGCTGTCGTAAATAATTTAGCCTACCGCATCCTACTGTCGCACGCGCACGCTCGCTGTTTATCCAGCACCGGCTTTGGAATCAACAATTGTAACGCTTGCCGTAAAGCAAGTCAAATTTGTAGTTTTCATATGTCTCATTAGAACTACAGAAACGCGACCCGATCTGGCAATCTTACATAGCGTGGATATACCAGATAAAGTACCGCAAAGCGGTGGCATAAGTGCCTTTCGCCCTGTCATGACTTGATGAACCACTGAAATGATTTTGGAAACATTATTTGAAGGTAAAAAATCCTACTTAGTGTTGCTTTAATTGTAACTTAATTAGAGTATGACAACCAGAAAATTAAAGTTTTTTCCTTCAGTGGGATTGGGGTTGAATCCTCAGGGAACCAGGTTACTGCGCTCACGTCATTGGATTTAATACACAACGTAATCCAAAGCAGACATTTTGTTTGGGTTTGGGAAATGGAATAAAATAAATTTCACTGCCCATCCTCTCAGGATACATGGAATCACTGTTACTAGTACCTCAGGCACATCGTTTTACCAATTTTGTAGCATAAACGCCATCAAACCAATAAAACCTAAAGATGTCCGAGTTCCCCGTGTAACTGATACCAACCGCCATTGGCTCATCTGTGCTCGAGGGGAGGGGCTTAGCGATAGGCCAATTGACACACTCAAGAGTTCTCGTTATTGATTTTTCTTTCCTATGAGGATAGAGAGAAGAAAGGACATAATACTAAGATTGCAAACAGATAATTTTATGAAATTCTTCAGGGGCTTTTCAAGGAATCGATGCCATACCAAGATGAGAATGCTGATGAACAAAGCTAAGCATTCAGACGCGCATGTTCTACCGAGACAAAAGCAGAGATGCTTATTCCAGGAACCTAAAAGTACATTCCCAGAGCTGGAAACATGGATGGAAAGTAATCAAGCTGTGGAATGATGTCATCTTGATGAAAGACACATCATCAGGGAGTTGGTTGGAGCTGGCACGGGTTGGCGCAAACTGAGCTACATCATATAGAGCACAACATCAAAGCAGGTGCCAGGCTCCTAGACGTGTGCCAGCAGCGTTTACGACCATGACATCTCTCTGGCACAGGACAATGGGCTGTAGAGTTATGAAGACATGCAAAGTGTGTGTTTTGTACCATTGAGACAAAAGCTCTGAAATTGCAGACGGAGAATGAAATGTGACTTATACAATACATTCTCCAAAGATGTTTAAAAACACACGTAACACACGTGACTAAACCTGATTGGTTCCAGAGCTGATTGGTTCTTATGATAATGAGCTTAGAGTCTAAATTTAAACTGTTAAATTATATAGAGCGATCGTGTCTCTTTTAGAGGACTTGGGAGGAAACCACACGATTCATATGGATTAACTTTTTGAAACGTGAACGGTTTCGGAGAATCGTTCATCGGAGGGATATCAATCTCTCAGGTTTCATTAAAATATCTCAGTTTTTCTTTTTGAAGATGAACGAAAGTCTTAAATGGTTTAAGAAAAAGAAGGCGAGAGTAGTAAGTGGTTTAATCTCATATCACCTCTGCTATAGAGATTTTTGAATCAGGCCCAATGGAAGGTGATTCGGTCAGTCTTGGTAGGAACATGTTAGCATTGGTCCATTTCAGGTGTCTAATTTGTGCTTCCTTTGAGTCATTCATGTACAAATCTGTTTATTTAATTGTTTTTTTGTTAAAGATGCAAGTCATTTGTCCTACAGTAGTTGTCCTGACATACAATATTTTGCACAACTTCTAATTTCCTTAAATCTTTGCTACAGAGATGAAGAGAGTGCATGTTAGCATGACCACAATAGTGGGAAATACCTTAGGCTAAACTAAACCACAGTTATCAACATCCAACATATACAACACACCCTCTTATACTCACAGGTTGCTTTATTGCTGTAAATAACTATATTAGTGACTTTTTGATTGAAATCTGCTCACTGTAAATGGTGTTGGGTTTCTTCTAATCTCATGTTCAATGTACTCATAGAGTGTATAGTGACGACAGACAATAGGATAAAAGTGGATGTAGCCAAAAGCTTTTAAAGGTAAACTGAGAAGTCAACCGAATTCGAATGCATATTTATGCAAATTATAATACACGTATTCAAACATGGATGCAAAAATGTTAGTTAATCATTGGTTAATTTAATATAAATTTATCTTCCCTTTCACAGATCCTGTGATAAAGCAGTCTTCAAATACTGCAGTGTCTGAACCACAAGCCCTCAGTTGCAGAAAATGAGTCGAACTCAAAGAAGTGATCGTCCACTTGAAGATGAAGATGTGGCATTCAAACTCTTCTGTTTATTTGGTTCAGCCATTTGTAGGCCTAAGTTTGTACATAATGCATCTTCTGCACATTGTTTTTCAGTAACTTTTTGAATTTGTTTTCCCAGAAAAAATGCATTTAGTGATGTAATATTATAGTGTACTTTTCAGTAATACAGGTATAACTGAAATTTTCTTAATTTTTTTTTATAAAAATAGCTCTGCCATCGCATTTCACTGATCTCTCATTTATTATGATGTATTGTTCAAGAGATTATATATGCTACTGTACTTTTTTAATGTACTCTAGATATTTATTTTGCAATGTACACAAGATAGTATATTAAAGTTTTGTTGATTTCAAAGTGTGTGTTTGTCTTAACATTTATATGTCATTAGTTTTGCACTTTTAATATACCATTTTGAATACTGAAAAAAAACAGCTTTATAATAAACTAGTAGTGTAAAGCTAATACATTTCTAATCAGCTGAAATGCTATTGAAATGTTCTTGAAGCACATTAAAATGAAGCTTCTATTCTAACTGTAGTTTAAGAAATATTAAAGTAAACTGTAAAGAAATACTTAAATTGCACTAAATGTACTTGAAGTGGTTCCATTTTAGCACAAATTAATATATTAACATATATTGCAAATAGCTTAAAATTGATCTTAAGCATATCTTGAAATACACTTAATATAATTAAAGTTTTTTTTAAATAATATATTTAATACAGTATAGTATAATTTAAATATATGAAGTAGGCCTATGTCCCAAAAAGTACAATTTAAAAATATTTCCTTTTCACCTGGGGAGTGTCTATTTACACTGAGCAAATAGATGGTTTTGTTGGCAAAGGCTATTTACTGTGATTCCATCTAAATCAACCATAGATAGTATCAGCCTTTTCCCGATCCTACGTATCAGCTCGGAGAGGTGTTTCTTGTCAATAAAATTAAAGACAATATTCAAAAAGTGGAAATAAACAGCCTAAACATTATTTAATAGCCCTAAAATGGAAATTACATTGATCAGGCTGGCACGTAGTATCAGCCACCATTCACACGAAGTATAAATATCATTCAAGTAACACTGTTTACACTCTTTTTTTTTTTTTTTTGCGATCACTTAGTGTAAATAGCATCAAATAACCTACTATTTGCACTTAGTAGGAATTACCTCTCCCATATGTATATTTATATAACATTTTCAAAAGTAAAGGTATATGGTGCACTTCATGTTTGTGGTTGCTAGGGTGTTCTGGGAGGTTGCTAGGTGGCTGTTTATTTTTTTTATGTTTATTTTTTTCCCATCTGCTTTTCTGTTGTTATCTCGGGTCGCTAGTCCCGAGGTAAATACAGATTGTCAGCTCAAGTTTCTATCCAGCCTCCCATGGAAACTACAGATGCCCCAACACCTGTGCAGAGACGACTAGAAGCATGTGAAGAGACGACTCAACGCCTGATAAGAGACGACTCGACGCTGGCGATATGTTTATGCTCTAAATTAATGCATGTTTAACTAACTGTATTTTTCTATGTACATTTCTATGTATTTTTCTATATACATTTATGCCCTAAATTAATGCATGTTTAACTAACTGTATTTTTCTATGTACATTTCTGAAATGCACTTTCTGTAAAGCTGCTTTGAAACAATATGTATTGTGAAAAGCGCTATACAAATAAATTTGAATTGAATTGAATTGAATTGTTTACAGGGCCAAAACAGGTTTTGCTTAGCTTATTGAGCAATATTCATGTGATGCTTTACTTAGCAAACTCTAATTAGATATTTTCTTAGGTGAAATAAAATACATTATACACTCGAAAAAACCCATATCCTGGGTTGAGCCTTCTGGGTAATTTTTTCAGTATTTGGGTAGTTTTTGTGTTACCCAGTTTCTAGGTCAGACGTAACAACCCAGTGTTTGGGTATTTTTCTTGTGTTACCCAGATCTTGGGTCAGATATAACAACCCAATGATTGAGTTTATTTATCGCTGGCTTTTTGCGACCTCTTCAGGAGAGAGCAGTGCATCTCCGTCAAAATGGTGCATGTCTTCGGTAAAATACAGGTTTGTGTACATTTTATTTGATCCATAAATTCGTTATTGTGCTGTATATCTTTTAATTTTATGCAAAGCAACATACAGGGGCGCGATGTGACTCACCTAAACGAGTGTCGCGTTAGTCTTTTCGTGTGATGGAAACGCCTGATGCCGTACATAAACTTTTATGATTTTATTTGAAAAGATACAGAACATAAATAAGTATAATGTTAAAATATGTTCTCAGAACCTTACACTGATTGTTTATGGACAGGTTATGGAGCCAGACGCCTGAAGTTAGAAGTTCCTGCTGAACACTGAAAAAAATGATTAAGTTGAACTTAATCAATTTTAGTTCAACTTAATGCATTTGTTTAAATGTAGCTAAAATCAATTGTGTGCAACCACTTACGATAAAACAAATTGATTAAATTCAACAAATCATTTTTTTCAGTGCAAGTGCCGGCACAAGATCCATCAAGAAACGGCACAACAGAGACTGGTCGATTACACTTGAATTACTTACAATTGTTTAATTTGTACTTCTAATATGAAATTTTGGCAATATGTATTAAAAATTATATAAAATAAACTATACTGTAAAAATATGATTGAAAATAAAGGAATTATCATGCAAGCCAGTGGTTGTATCAAGTATTTAAAACAAGTTTAGAGGATTTAATTTAATCCATAGACATTAATTAATGTATGTAAAAAAATAAATAAAAAAAAAGTAAAAATGAATCAACTATGCTGGGTTAAATCAACCCATTATGCTGGGTTAAATAAACAACCCAATTTGCTGGGTAAAATGAACTCAGCATGTGTTCTGTCCTATATTTATCCAGCCCAGTGTTTTTTAGAGTATATGCAAGCCATAGATCAGTAGACGATTTCAGTTGATAAACACGTTTTAGGACAATGTCAATCATATAATATGAAGCTAATATTTGCTTTCCACCCTCTTCTTATTTCCACCTATGCAAGCGGGTAGAGTGTGACGCTTTGGGGCTCAGCTGTGTCATTTCGAAGGGGCCCACAGCATTTCGTAGACACACACACACACACACACACACACACACACACGCACATGCAGGCCAACCAAAACACTTTTTGCTGGAAAATACAGTGCAGGACTGGTTTCACTAGCATCACAGGAGCACATTTGATGTGGTTTTACTTGGATATCTCAGAAAATAAGGGACTTCTGCAAAACATTACTAATACTAACAGACAAATGGTTAAATAAAAACAGGATTTGATCTGCTGCTTTAAAGATTCCTCCGCCTGTTTATCCACAGATCAACCAAGTGTGATTCCATTTCTAAAATACCCACATCCACACAAACAAATTACCCAATATTATCCATACATACAAATTAGTCATCTCCCATTTGAACTAGTATACAAGCTGTCAACTTTACTCTCATAATCTCTCCATGCCAGGGTACGCAAATGGAAAGCTGCGCAGTCTTGAAGTAGTTAGTCTTCCTTCATGAAATGAGGCATCATCTGCAACCAATAGAGACACTCTGGTTACGAAAGGAGAGCCTGTTTGACAGATGTCTCCTGCTCTACTGAAGCCCACTTCCTAGATGGCACCTCATGACTTATGTTTATGGTCAAGTTTGTTTACTGATTCAATGGAGTGCACACAGAACGCATTAATGGAGCGTAGGACATGCCAAAAAAAGATCTGAATAATGTTTGTTTGCTTTTGTGTCATACTTATATTACAACATCTGATGCTCTAAAATACTTTTCACTAGAGACTTACACCACATTACTGATTCAGACTCTTCAGGCTTTAATGGATTATCATACTCAGGCTCTTTGTAGATTAACACCATCAAATGCAGAGTCAGATTCAAGTGTGACTCTAACTCCAACAACGCCCTAAGATGCAATCATGCACGCTTAACCCTGAAACCATACCGAGACGTTATACTGGAGCTCAACCCACCCCCCCAAATTTGGTGTCACTTTAAAGAAATCTGTTAAAGAAACTTCTTAGTGAATTACAAAGGTTTTATAGATGGTGATCTCTGCTTTGTTCTAGGAATGAGGACTTCCACCTGTTTCTGATGATGGGAGCTGGAGCCTGTCCCTTTTAAGAGCTTGATCCTTCTTGATCTCTTTGATGTAACTTGACCTAACAGTTCCAGCGAGAAGAATTTGATGATTTTGGATGGGCTCTTTTAACTAGCTGCGTAGGAGATATGAGAATTGAGCAAAATGTGTAGAGCCAAAGTAAGGATGGATAAAACTAGGTTAGAAAAACTGTTGATGAAGTCAACATGAAACATGAAACACCAGTTGCAGCTCATGTTACTTCTGTAATCTGACACGTTTCCACATGAAACAAGATATTCAATTGGAAAACAAAATGCAGAAGAAGAATTTTTATTCTATTTTATTGGAGATGGATTAGTTTGTGAAAAGTGGGCATTACATACCAGAATGGTGCCAGGTGGTTAAAGTAAGGGCTTTTATATATGGACTTTTATTTTGTAGTGTTGTCTTCCTGTTTCCTGTTCAACTTTGTGATTTGCTGATTGTTCTCATCTGTGTCTTGTTACTCTGGTTAGTCCTTATGCATTCAAGCCATTGGCTGCATCTGAAATTACATTCTTCCCTACTATATAGTAGGCGAAAAACAGCATGTGACAAAAGACATATGTCCTAATTCACAGTACTCATAAAAGAGTAGACACCTGGATAACCTACTTACGGAGAGACTCTGATGTGTGTATATGATGGGCACTTTAATATCTCATGAGGCCATGGGAGAGGATTTGTGAATGACCCTAGTAGGTCACATGACAATAACAAACAAGGTGGATGTACTGTAATATGTCTGGATTACTTTATGCACACATAGCGGTCATGAAGTACCTATTCAAGAGATTATGCGATTTCGGACGGAGCCATTGTGTTTTCAGTGTTCAGAGTCAGGTCTTGTCCTGGATGTGCCATCATGTGCTCAGTTTCGTTGCCTGTGTTCCTCTGTTTCCTGGTTCTTGTGTTTATTTTGTTATTATTGTTATTAAATAAATGTTTGTCTTCAGTTGGATCCTGCTCTCGCTCGTGTCTGAGGCCCTGTTTACATCTGGCATTAAGAGGCGTATTGGTCGATCGGCTCACAAGTGGACGACGCTAAATACTGGTGTAAACGGGGTCTAGTAGTTTTGAGCTTGTCCTCTTCCAGAGGTAGTCGAAAACACATGCGTTTGAATGGCCACAAAAGACCACCAGCTGACCTAATGAGTAAACATCATGGGAAATGCGCTAGCCAGACGGGATTTACATTTTGTCTGCTGAAGGCTCGTTCATACCAAGAACGATAACTATAAAGATCCACACCAGCGGACGATATCGTTCTGTTTATTCTTACCGCATGTTTGTCTGTTGCTTTAAATGCTCAAGCTGGATGGATTCTGATTGGCTGTCAGTGTTTTTATCACTCATCAGCTAGATAAAATCGTTCTGAAAGTGATTACAATAATGTTGTTTCTCTGTGTCGTTATCGCTATAGTTGTGGTGTGAACTCTGCTATTCTTTAACATTGAGGTATAAACAAAGCCTGAGTTCACAAGACATTACAACATCATCATATCACTTGGGCAGAACCCTCAAAGGGACATCTTTGTGCCATAAGAACCATTATTAGTAGTTCCTTAAGGGTACATATTATTACTCTAAGGCAATAATACTAATTTTCAATGTTTTAAGGGGTAGGTAAGGTACAAAGCTGTGCCTTTAAGAGCACTCCCCCAGTGATAAGCAGTCGGACCTGGTATAATCTTTGCACACATTTAAGTCCTCACAGTGCACCAATATAGGGTCAGAAAATATCTTTCTCCATTGATGGCACTGTGTAGGAATGTATTCTGATGATTTTTTTTTTCACAAGCAACATTAAATCTCAGATATGTTCTATCACTGACTGATTGTTGTAAGAAACGGGCATATTTCCCCCATGTTGCCATTCATGTCAGAACAGTCACTAATGAAGGTAAATGATCTTATGATCCCATTTTTAATTGGAAAAGCTAACTTGAAATTATAATTTGAAATGATGTGCATCAATGAAAGGTGCATAAGACCAGGAACACACATACCATAAACAGGGTCTTCACTTTCTTTCTCTCACACTCTTTGTGATGTTTGATTATAATTAACCTGAATGCTAAGCATGATGGTCCTGCCAAGCAAGAGTTTAGTGAAACCTGAGGATGGCACGTGCAACTGATAGGAGATAACAGACAGCCTTTGACTTTGACAGGGTCAGGAACATGAAGCATCACAGCTCCTGGGTAATTTTCAGTTATTCTTAGATTGACTCACTTGGACCAGCACGAGAGACATCTTACAGCGATGAGTTACTGCAAAGATCTGCTCATTCCTGTGATGAGTAACTCCCACAACAGTAACGTTCTCCCCGATGTCGTGTCACCACGTGTGACGGGGCCCCCGGAGAAGGTGTAGCAGAAGTGAAGATCCATCTGTGAGTGATTTAATGACTACAGTTCCAGAGATGATGTGTAATAAAATGGGAGGTATGGGTCAAAGTGACTAGACTCAATCAGGGACAGACCCTTCTGAGTCCACCACATGCTCTAATCTCGACAAACATCTGTTTGAAGTTCCTCAATGAAAACCATCAGTCCTGCTGGTGTGACCTCATGTAGGACGACCACCTCCTTCTGTTGCTCATGAAGAACCGTGTGACGTGTGCTGTACATCCGCTGCGTTTGTCCATACTTTCCCCACAACTGAATTTTTTAAGAGGATAGTTCACCCAAAAATGGAAATTGTGTCATGATTGACTCACCCTCTTGTTTTTACAAACCCACCTGAACTTCTTCTGTGGAAAGCCTGTGCTTCTCTCGCTTTTCATGCAATAGACCTCAGTCAGTTTAGACGGCATATTGAATTTACACAGATAAAAACAGGGCTATGAGGGATAGACTTACAGTCTGTACTTGTGTAAAGATTCGCCTTCTCGATGTCATCACGCACGTCGTTAAACACTGCAAACGATGATTAGTCAAGAAGCGTGAAGTCGGATATGTTTCTTGTCCACGACTCAACAAGAATTTAGGACACAGTCAAAATCAGACACAGTTATTATTGTAACATACAAAACAATAGTGTAGTCTGAACCCGGCATTAGGCTGCCTTATAAGACTGTGGAAACCCTGGTTCTTCAGTGAAAAAAAATAAAAAAAATAACTTGTTGAAGCGGTAAAATAAAGCTTATTAAGCTAATAAGCTTATTTTAATATTTATTTATTTTAATCATTTCACACCCTCTTTAAAGGGTTAGTTTACCCAAAAATGAAATTTCTGTCATTAATTACTCACCATCATGCCGTTCCAAACCTGTAAGACCTTCATTCATCTCCAGAACACAAACGAAGATATTTTTGATGAAATCCGAGAAGTTTCTGACCCTCCATAGACTGTAACATCATTGCAACCTTCAAGGCCAAGAAAGGTAGTAAAGACATTGTTAAAATAATTCATTTGATGGTTCAACCTTTAAGCGACAAGAATACTTTTTGTGAGCAAAACCCCCCAAATAACGACTTTATGCAACAATTTCTTCCACATCCTTCTCCTGTGCTGTTGACGTTTGCCTTGTCCAAATACCCACACTTGTGGTCTTGGCCACTTGAGAGCGAGTGCACGCGACAGGAAGTAAGTGCGCGAGACTGTCCCATGTCTTAAAAATGCCAAAGTGCAGTGCCCTTAATGCACACTAAACCCACACTATCTCCAATACTGCATCGGAGCAGTATTCGAGGCTAAGCGTATCCCATCACGCATTATGTTCAGGAACTCATGTGCCCCGAAATCGTGAGATGTCGAGGAAAACATTCCACTGTAATTTAAATTAATTAGATACATATAATTTGGAAGTAAAAACATAAAGTGTTGCACATTTTATTGGTGCAAAGATGAATATGGTATGTGTTTTGTACAACATTTGCAACTGTTTTTATCACTTAATTAGAAGCACTGTAGTTTTAAATGTGTGTCTTCTATTAGTTACATAGCGACTACAGAACAGACATGTAGAAATTTGTTTTAAAATGCACAGTATTGAAAATATAATAAATAAAAGCTCTGTAAACACTTGCATTTTTTGCAAGACTATAAGTGTGTCCCATCGAGTAATCAAAAGTTCTACACACACTTGCAGTCTTTACGCGTACTTGAACACTTGGGCCAAAAAGAGGAAATACGTCCTGCAAGTAGACAAGTGGTCAAGTGCAAAGACTGCAAGTGTGTGTAATTGGACAAGGCAGTAGTGTAAACAGTGCAGCACTTCCTGGTTCTACGTCAGAACGCTGCCTCGCTATTGGCCGACGCTGGTCATGTGAGCGTGATGCTGACGCAGAAACTAGCCAATAATGAGCCGTTGTTCTGTGTTTATCTCTGTGTTGACTAAAATAAATGCATTTCCCTGCATCACTCTTTCGCTTTGTGGATTTACTACATATGCCAGCAAAACGTGACAATCACAGCATGATTTAATATGTACTGCTTAATGGGCAATATTTCACTACTATTGGTTTATTATTATTAAACTGACAGCATTTTCTGTTATAAAAAGTGGACACTTAGAAATACACATGAAAATTTTTTATTTTTAGGGGATTTTATGGTACTAAATTATATTTATGCTGTATTTATGATCCATTTATTCACTTTTTAAGCATAGACCTGAAAATAAAATTTCCAACTTAAACTGTCGTAAATCTTGAATGCTTACAGACTTAAGTGTGATCTCTATTCAAAGACCACACTTGGCAGATTATTGCTGAAGTGAAAAAAAGTTAAACTTTAAAAAAAAGTTACAGAATTTTACATTTATTGTTGTGATTTTTTTTTATATGAAATATATATTTTCAAAAACATGGTTTACTCATAAATAAATCCATTAATCTAAACAAGTTGTGTTCAAAATATTCGAATCATGTCCATTTTTTTTCACTTAGTAAGAGCCAAAACCTAAGCCAAGTTTCCTAACCATTCCGATAAAAAAAAACAAAAAAAATCTATCAAAAGTGACTGAAGAGCACCAGAGACACTTAATTGGTGTGGCAGTACTAGTGGCTGTATGAAGTAATTTCTCAAGTTCCCACAGGTGTCCTCCTAACCACAGGTGTAGACAACCAGATCTCATAACATTTGACAATCACATGTCCAAACACTTCATTATCAGCTGTAATAAGATTTTTTTTTTTGGAGCCATCGTTAGACGGACCTACCTTCGGGCTTGAGTGTTTAATGGTTCACGACTGAATGAAGGGTGACTGGACTATTCTTCAAGTGTTTAGCATCTGAACAAAAGAAGACTGTCGGTAAGTGAAGGAATGAATCGAGGCCAATGGGCGAGTTCCCCCGCACTGCATGCATAAAAGTGAAAGCACTGGTCTGAAACAACAGGCTTGTGTAAAGTTAAGTGTGGCGTTAACACCAGCCACTTGACACCCTTTTATCCCACCGCGTGCTCAATGGCCGAAGCAGGAATCCAGCGAACCCCATTACATTAACGCGATGTGTGAGACACTTAATGAAGACATTGTAAAGGGGGAGAGAGAAAGGTCTCGAGGTAAAATAAGCAAAGATAGATGGATGGATAAAGCTGTGGTAACGAAAAGTGTGAGTTTGTTATTTGTTTGATTGACACGGTCATGATTATACCAGTATAAAATAATGAAACATTTAATTTGCCCACAAAAAGGAGCGTTCGGTGCGGGTTTCCCTTCCGACTCCAAATATACAGCAGAGGGAAAGTCTGAAGGGTCTTCGTGAGGGTGGAGGAGTGATGACTGACTCCTTTGATCTTCAGAGGCCCTCGTCAACAGACTCCAGTTGATAAAAAAGGCGCGGAATCTCTTAAAGTACACTGACAAAAATACCCGCACAACTTAGACTTTTTGTTTTGTTCCCCTTATGAAAGTTTAAAAAAAAAAAGTCTGCAAGACTGCAGACTATAGCTGGACCTGTAATAGACCAAAAAAAAAAAAAAAAAAAAATGGCTGGGTTGTTTCAACCCCATGTTTGGGTCAAGTATGCTACGGAGAAAACCAACCGTTGGGTTTACAAATTTAACTAAAACATTTAAACCAATGGTTGGATTTGCTAATTTTGTTTATTTGTTTTGGTCAAATGTGGACAAAATTTTAACTAAAACATTAAAACCAATGGTTGGATTTGCTAATTTTGTTTATTTGTTTTGGTCAAATGTGGACAAAATGTTAACTAAAACATTTAAACCAACGGTTGGATTTGATCATTTTGTTTATTTTTTGGGTCAAATATGGACAAAGCCAACCATTGGGTTTAAAAATTAAACTAAAATATTTAAACCAATGGTTGGATTTGATCATATTGTTTATTTTTTGGGGTCAAATATGGACAAAACCAACCTTTGGGTTTAAAATTCTATTTAAAAAAAATAAAAAAATAATAATAAAAAAAATGTAAACCAACAGTTCGATATTTGACCCAAACATGGGTTGAAACAACCCAGCATTTCTAGAGTGCATATTTTTAGTTTATATGTTGTATTTAAAGCTACATTTAGTCACCAAATAATACATTGTAAAATATAAATTATAGGCCAACAAAACTATACACCAATAATAAAGTAGCCACCGCTGCTTGTAAATTCTCACGCTATTTGTTATATATTTACTATATTTATATAGAATTGTTTCCAATCCACAAGAGCCAAGTGTCAGAAAAGTCTTATTCTCACTCTATAAATTCGCGTGGATTAAGAAAACGGCATTTCAATGCCAATAAAAAACGACCACATCAAGAAAAATATCGCAGATCAAAAGAACCAAACTATGAGCAAATTTTTTTTTTTTTTTTTTTTTTTTTCTTCAATAAATGAAAAGGACAGAAATGAGTGCGACTGGATCACGCCCCTCCACAGCGATTGGTTCACGGGAAAGAGAGCAGGGTTAAAACCCAGAGCGGGTTAAACACACAGGTATTGAACAGAAGAGCACGCAACAGTCAGAGGAGTTTCATGTCAGTGGAGGAAGCTGTGTATTAAGTATTTAAAAGAAAAAGAAGAAAAGCTTTAAAGGACCTCCAAGTTTTGCACTGAGAAAGCTCACCTGTTCCACATTTTTTTTGGCTTTGTGTAACTGCGCTTTAGATTATTATTATTTATTTTTATTTTTGTTGGTGTAACTGCTTGTGCAGATTTTCTGCAGCACCTCAGGATTTGGAGGAGCGCGTGATGAAGTGCAGAGCGTCGCAGAGGAGCGTGCGGGTGATGAGCGTCGTTCATTGGGCTGTGATGCTGGGATTGATCCAGTGCGGCGCGCTCGACGCGCGGAGGTTCCGCGGAGGTCGAAACCCGCAGCCACGACGCGTGCTCCCCTCCGCACAGTCCCGCGACCGCGCCGAAACCACCGAGAGCTTCTCACTGGATTTCACAGCCGTGGAAGAAAACATGGACAACTTCATGACTCAGGTGAAGAACCTCGCGCAGTCTCTGTACCCGTGCTCGGCGCAGAAGCTCGACTACGACATGAAGTTACATTTCCTGGAGAATACATCAGTCACCTGCAACGACGGGACCCCAGCAGGGTAAGAAAACACGCCGGTTACAATAACAAACGTTAGGTTACACGACAGTGGGATGCTTATATTGGACAGTATTTGGGCATCACAGGCGCGCGCCGACTCGCCCCATATAATCTCGAGCGTTATTCTTGCGACCTTACAGTAAAACTGACTGAGCCGTCGCTGTCTGAACTTATACAGTATAAGTTCCTTTCATCGTCAGATGAGGCATATTATTATGCGTCTACTTACAGTAACAATGGTATTTTAAACTATAAGCGTATCATTGTACAGTAGTCAACATTTGAAGTGATCAAAACTTTCATCAAAGTTATACATTAATTTTGAACAATACCCGTTCTTGTCTTGGGACAACTTTGAACTTTTTTTTTTTTGTTTTTTTTTGGATCCACTTCAAATGTTGACTACTGTAGTTTTTACACCTATATTTCTAAAATTAAGGTTCTTTATTGGCTTCTATGGTTCCAGGAAGAACCTTTAACATCCATGGAACCTTTCCATTGAACAAAAGGTTCTTTAGATTAGATTATTAAAATGTTCTTCACAATATGAAAAAAAAGTAATGTTCTTTTGAAACTGTTCACTGAAATGTTATTTGGGGAACCAAAAATCATGGTATTGCTTGAACCTTTTTTCACACCTTGTTACAATAATTTCTGTCATTGCTTCCTGATTTTTAGTTGGAGTTTAAACTCCAAGCGCTTAAGAAAAAGCTTTGACTTTTATGCATTACATTGGTTTATGGCATCAAATAAAATGAACAAATTAAGATCTAAATGAACTGCGATGAGTGTTCTCCAGTACAGTCTAAGCATCTTTTGACACGCATGAAAGGCAGTGGCCTGACAGTTTCATGTTAGGTAAAATCAGGTTTTAAAGCAATAATACTAATCCAATAATACAAATGTAAGGTGTTGTCAGAGCAAGTTGAGCATGTCAGGATCAGGTTGAGAAGACTATAGCAAGAGAATCACCTGGAATAAACAGTAAAACAGTGACAGGTGGGCGGGGCTTGAGTACAGTACACTCTAATGTGATGCATAGCTCAAGTGTGTCTAATATCTGCTTGTGAGATGATTTTCATGTGCACCTGCCACTGCTGATCATTCAGAATTCATATTTTTGTTACAATCAGAGAAAAAGCTGTCTGTGTCTCGGCAAGCCTCAGAACGAGCCCAAAAGCATCATGAGGGGCTTGTCGTCCCTTGAGTAATTGCCGATCATTGTTGGTTTTTCAATGATCAATTCACATTCCTCCCCCTCAACCCCCATGTGTTGAACCCGAGAGTGTTTTGTCGTTGACCCCGCTCTAGTATAAACTCAATTCAAGACACTGAGGTCAAAACAACACAAGCTAATTGGCTAAAATGCCCAATTTTATATATATGTATGCATGTATGCATGTGTAAATTATTTGGGTTTGGGCAATACAAAATGACTGTGCATTATTTACAATATCAATAATTGATTACACTGTAAAAAAAGAAGTTATTGAAGTTATTAATTTAAGTACAATCAACTTGGATGTTTAAGTCAAATCAACTTAAATTACATTAAACTGATTTAAGAATGAGTGAATTGAAATCTTGTAAACCTTATTAAAAAAAGATGAAAATTGCTTAACTTATTTTGATGAGTTAAAGCAATGTAAAAAAATATTTGTCATGATTGACATTTGTCTTATTGATCATACTTTTTTTATTTATTTTTTTACAGTGCCATGTTCATTATTTACCATGTGAATAATTAAGCACCAGACACATCATGACATGACATACCTGAGCCTCTGTTGTCGTAAATGTAAATCTTAAGCACTGAAGTTAAAAATCTAGACTCTTGTAAAAAGTAAAAGTGGGGACAGATGTTCAGAAGTAAAAAAAAAAAAAAAAAAATTGACCCAGCTTGCGTGTAAGTAACTCTTTCCTTGACAATATAATGTGTTGGCTGATGCTGACAGTGCTGAATAATCTATAATAACAACAGTGATATCTATATAGGATAAATCTTGTAAACCTGTTTATTTCTCCTGCACATCTTGTGAAGAAAACCTTCATTATGCATGATCTTTTTGACTCTTGCTATACAGCGAACAAACTCTTACACTATGATCCTTTATATAAAACTTTGATATGCCTTTTATTCATGCAAATCTGCTGCTATAATGATTGTTACATTCAAAAACTCTTTATATGAAGCAGTTTAAGCATATTTCATGCATATCACGTTTATGCATATTTGTTTTGGAGTTAAAGAATATTAACAGAGAAATGGATTTTCATATTTGCCTTCATTTGTAATTGACAATATTTATGGTGCATGCAAACTATAAGCATAAGATCTGAACAGCTGGATATATTGGCAAACTGCTCATCTGTTTTCTTGCAAAATCCTAATGTTCCCAGTTAGGAATCATATAATCACTATGCTTGAGAGGTTCTGTGAAACTCAAAATCACTCCTAGATACTGCAGAAAAGCCTTTAGGATCAGGCTTATCCTAATTTTCCAGCATTTATAAAAACCTTTACTGAATGCGTTAAGTTTATGAGCGCTTGCAGCCTTAGCTTTATAAGCTGTAATGCAGTGAAACATAAATTTTTAGCGTGTAAGTAGTGGTGAGGTGGGTAATAGTGAGAAATGTACACCATATGCCAGAAATGTGGTCACCAGTGGCATAAATTGGATGCAAATTAAAGCTGTCTTTAATTATGGCAGACTGATGCCTCTCAGAGCAACAAGCGGAGCTTTTCTCACACAAGCAACGAGAGACTGAAGTTTGAGTTTGTGCAATATCTGAACGCCCTCTTGTGGATACGGTGAACATCACAGATAGCCACGAAAACCTCTCAGTCCATCATCCGTTGTGGAAAAAGAAGTTACTTATTATTGAAATAATATACTTTAAAAAACAATATTTTAAGTGCGAACTAAATGCAATGTTTTCAGACACTTAATTGCATATTTATTGCAATGTAGTTTTATTATAGTTTTGACATTTTGTTTGACCAACTTAAGTACATCTTTGTGTAATTTCATAATTCTGTTGAAATATGGTTTAACCGTACTGTTAAATGTACTGTCCAGCATTTATGGGGCACTAAAACATACTTTAATGTCATTTCTATTGAAACTGTGTGTCATGTTTACATATATTTGTAATTAATACACATTTGGAATGAAGTTGAAATTTAGTATAAATGAAATATTTTAACTTTAAATGTAATGTCCAATAACAAATTAAAAATCAAGTACTTTGCACATGCTTTAGTATGTTAGTCAACACATCAAATTAAGTGTAGGCTACTTCTTTAAAACACAACAAAGAAGTATTAAAACATTATGAATCAAATGTACTTTAAGGTCAAATTGTAATTTGACATTACAGGTTTCACTTTTTTTTTTTTTTACAGGGTTACATTTTTGGGTGAACTGTCCCTTTTAGTACACTTCATTGTTTCATTAAAATTGTATATATTTAAGTACTAAGTAATATTAAACAACGACATGTACTTTACTATAGGGTTAGGCTAGGATTAGGATTAGGTTGAGGGTTAGTTGCATGTAATATGCATAATTTATTGTAATTACTATGGTAAGTACATTTAACACATGTAACAAGGACACTGTAAAATAAAGTGTTACTTTTTTTAAGATCTGAAGTACACAACAATTCAAGTACGTGCACATTCAATTAATCACACTTTGAGACTTTCATTCTGCTTTAAATCCATTCATTGTCTTTTTTTTTTTTAGGATTAGACTCATGTTTTGTTGACAATGCTGACAATAACTGCTTATATCTCGAGAAACTGTTCAATTCAGACCTATTTAAACTGAATTGATGTATGTAAGAACTGATGGCTTTGCACATAAGTATAGGTTTAATGGTTGTCTGCTTTGCTGTAGGTACTACCTGAAGGAGTCCAAAGGAAGCAGAAGGTGGTTAATATTTCTGGAGGGTAAGTGTGATGCTTTCAGAAGAAAGAAGAATTTCTTCACCAACCGTTGTGTGTACATGTGATGCTGAACGTGTGTGACGTGTGTCTGTGCAGGAGGCTGGTACTGCTTCAACAAAGAGAACTGTGACAGCAGATACGAGACCATGAGGAGGCTCATGAGCTCATCCAAGTGGCCACAAACCAAGACAGGTTAGAGATGCCAACAGTCTGTCAACAGTGGTTTCATTGCTTATAGTATCAGTATTCACACCAAAAGACTTTAGCTATACAGAAAGACGTTGCAACGCGCAATATGGCGGAATAAGCCCCGCCTACTAAATAAAAGCCAATCACCAGTTGGTAACGTCATTGCATCGCTGCAGCTGCCTTTAGATTTGCATGATTTGAGCGTTTAAAGACAAAATTGATGAGATATTTGTTGAAATCGATTTCATTGTCGATTTCAATATGAAATTGAATCGTAAGGTTGGTTGAAGAGCTTTGGAAAATGTGAAGTTTCCCCATTCAAAGTGATATTAGGAGGTGTACTCGCATGACTGAAATAGCTGAGGTGTTTCAAAGATGGCCGCCAAGTAAAAAATGACTTTCCTTAAATGGACTTTGTTGGGACTCGGGCCAAATTTTTGGCACAATACACACACATAAACTAGATTTCAAAACAATTATAGAAAGATCATTCTCATTTCTGTTATTTTGCATTATCTCATAGTTCTATATATCTTTGTTTTAACTTCAGGCACAGGAATACTGTCTTCACTTCCAGAGGAAAACCCACACTGGTGGAATGCCAACATGGTGTGAGTATCTCTCTGTAAATACTTGTGTAAATGAGACTCTTTTTCTTCGCTTGAGATGAAACGGGGTGGTTTTCATGATGGTTACGCTGGCACAAATTTGGACCTGAAGTCTTTGTGTTTATCACTTTTCAGGTTCATCCCATACTGCTCGAGTGATGTATGGAGTGGAGCCACACCAAAAACTGATCAAAGTAAGATTCAAAAAGATTATATATTGTGTACTATGTTTTATAGTGTGGTCCAAATGCCAGTGAAACCACAGTCTTGAAAAGATGATTTTACTTTAACCTGGAAAAAAGAGTGCAAGAGAATTGTTGCACACTAGATTTTCACTAGTGGGCCCAGACTTATGGATACACTGCCGTTCAAAAGTTTGGAATAATAGAAATAGGAAAGAGATGTTTTAAGTTATGATTATATTCTTTGTGAATATATGTTAAAATGTAATTTATTCCTGTGATCAAAGCTGAATTTTCAGCATCATTACTCCAGTCTTCAGTGTCACATGATCCTTCAGAAATCACTCTAACATGATGATGCATTTGAAGAAACATTTCTGAAAACGGCTTCATATTTTGCTGGGAACCAAGATTCTTTGATGAATAGAGAAGTTCAAAAGAACAGCATGTATTTGAAATAGAAATCTATTTGTAACATTATAAATGTCTTTAATGTCACTTTTGATCAATTTAATGCATCTTTGCTGATTCTGAATAAAAGTTCAATGTTAATATCTTGAATGAGGCACTTATATAGCGCTTTCATATGTACTACTGTACACCCGAAGCGCTTTACAATCATAATTTGTAAATCTTAATGACCCAAAACCTTTGGTTTGCATATCACAGTGCCAATATATTACTACTTTAAACCATCACTGTAGTAGGATGCTATAGTTTTCTTGTAGTGGCCATCTAACAACTAGACCTGATATTTTTTTTATAGCTGTTATGCTAGTTAGCACTGGCCGTTCATTAACCGGTTGTTTATTGTGTACAGATGACTATGCGTTCATGGGTTCACTGATCATAAAGGAAGTGGTGAAGGACCTGCTCACCAAGGGTCTGGACAATGCCAAGATACTGCTGTTAGCGGGAAGCAGGTGAGTCCGCAATCAGACCATAGTTTCTGACTCCAATGTCTGCGACTGATGTTGACTAAGTGTGTGTGTGTCTTGTGCACAGCGCGGGCGGCACTGGGGTGTTGCTGAACGTGGACCCAGTATCTGAGCTCCTGGAGGAGTTGGGTCACACCAACATCCAGGTCAGGGGTCTGGCTGATTCTGGCTGGTTCTTGGACAACAAACAATACCGCTGCACTGACTGTGTGGACACCATCAACTGTGCGCCCACAGAGGTCATCAAGAGAGGAATCAAGTAAGAATATTACGCTTGTCATTTAAAGGTAGGGTTGGCAACTTTGGAGATGCTAGCGATAGCAAGTTAGCTTTGAAAGCATGAGTCTCTTCAGAGCGTCTCCAATGTCAAAAGACATGGGGCCCTATCATACACACGGCACAATGCAGCGCCAGGCGTGACGTGAGTGTTTTTTGCTAGTTTCAGCCCGACGCAGTTTTCATTTTTACGTCCTGGTCTGAAAACAAGGTGTGTTCAGGCGCATTGTTGGCGCATTGCTATTTTGAGGCAACTGAAATTAATTGGCCAACAAAAACCTGGTCTAAAGTCAATGGCACTTTTTTTTACTTTTTTTTTTTTTTTTTTTTTTTTTTTTTTGTTATTTAAAGAGCGGGTCCACAACGTGTGTACACTCTGCTTATTACACACACAGGCACTTGTCAGCACACAAACATGCCATGATTACAATGTAAAAGATTATTGTTGTGTACATAAAGATATGGAGGAATCCATATCTACATGTCCCGTAGATGGTCTGCTTGCTTGCTTTAACCTCGCGAATAAGCAGATCTGTTTACGCTCTGGAGACGGCTTCGGTCTTTCCACTATCAAATTCCTCCATGTAAATAGCGAATCCGCCATGGCACAAGCTCAACTGGCTTTTAAAGGGAATGGGAGATGAGACTCTTATTGGTTAATTGCACGTTACACCCAAAACACACACATTACTCATTAAGAGAATAGAGACAACCGTTTTAGACCATGCGCTGGGCAACCATTTTTCCCGTCGTTAAACTAGAAAAAGTGTATTCAGACACGCCCTAAGTGCACTTGCACCGTGCGCTTTATATCATGCGCTTAGATCCTTAAAATAGGGCCCATGAACTCACACAGCTAAAACAGAGGCTGCAAAGCGTCACTAGACGAGAAACTGCGTTAAATTAGCTCATGTCTGAAAGCACATAACATTACAATAATAATGAACGTAAACAACTTACAGAACTCTTACGTGTGCCACCTGACTGCTGCAGATTCATTTCACTAATTACAGTGTTGACATAAAAACGCATAAATCCGAGTTCCAGGTAGAAAGTCATGGGTTGCCATCTCTTAATTATGGTAGTTATGGCGTGAACGCAGCATACAATATGGCTGCTGTTTGTTTGTGGTGCTCTGTGACTGACGTCTGTCTACAACTCTGCATTGAGTGTTTCAGCCAGTAACAAAAAGCATACCCTACCTTTAACACGGACAAATCTGATCTTGTTATTGCTCATGCTTAAGATTTAGGGTTTTGAACAAACCTCTAACTTTGAGAACGGTTGCATTGTAGAGTTTATGCTATCGGAGTACATTGATTTTAATTGGGGTGGGTTGTTGCAAGTGACTAAATGAAGTCCATTGAGAATTTCAGAGAGGTGGGTCACATCGTTCTTGCAGAAATACGATTTGCTGTATTTACATTTGATTTTTTTTAAAGAGGACTCCACTCGTTCCACACCTTCTTGTACCACTATTGTATCACTAAAAGTGGCTAAATCTCTGAAATGAAATAAAAAATATCGTTATACCATCGCAACTTCTTGTGAGAAGTGACCAAACTAAAGTCCTGTGCACATTCAATTCAATCACATTCAAAAATGCAATCTTTCCGCAAGTTGCGGAAAAATGCCATTGGGCTGAATGAAAATGCTTATGGGTAAATAGTGCAGTACACAAGGGCATTGCTGCACAATTTTCAGTTTCTGACACTCGCTTTTCACGGCGAACAAAGTCAAATAGTATTTACATGTTTTCAAACAGGCATTCAGACAGCTGAGCTTTTTATCAGACAACACAGGATACAACTGCATGCAAATGTTTGTATAGTCTGAACAGACAATATAACAGCCGTTCATTCAAGTTAAAATGTTCATCACACCAAATATTCGTAAATATAATGTCATGAACTTGTCGACAGATACTGGGGTGGTGTTGTACCTGAGCGATGCCGACAGGCTTATGAAGGAAAAGAATGGAACTGCTTCTTTGGATATAAAGTTTATCCTACCATTAAACGTGAGTACAGGCACCATCCACTAGTTCTTTACAGACACCATTGAGTTTGGTTGCTTTTTTTAACCCAGTGTGATTTTCTTTATTACAGGTCCTGTGTTTATCGTGCAGTGGCTGTTTGATGAAGCCCAGCTAACAGTGGACAACATTCATCTGACGGGTCAGCCCGTTCAAGAGGGCCAATGGCGTTATATCCAGAATCTGGGGACGGAGCTGAGGAACACTCTGAAGGACGTCCCGTAAGTATGACCGGCCTTTCAGAGACTGAATGAGCATTCATGCTGCCTTCACAATGAAAGTTATCACTTTCTCGCTGTTTCTGATGATCTGCTTTTCCCCTGCAGTGCCATGTTTGCTCCAGCTTGCCTTTCGCACGAATTCATAACAAGAAAGTAAGTGATCTCTTTGATTTTGTGCATCTCTACTTGTAGATTAGGTGTGCTGTTAGTTCAGGAGTTTTCACTTTTCACTTTTCAAATTAAATAAAGAGCAATTAATACACTTTACCTGACGTTCTACTGTGATCAGGATAAAACATCCCGCCCAAGGCATACGCAATATAAAGGGTGCGAGGCCTGGTTGAGCTGTGTTAGTAGGGTGTTGTCGACATCATGTCCAAGAATTGCTGGGTTTTTTTTACACTTTGAATCTAAACGCCTTTTTTCGGGCTTCCTAAGGTGGACGAACTTAGGAAACATGGGTAAAAATACATTTTTAATCACTATTCCTCAGCAGTACAACCACAAACTTTTGTGTGCTCTTTCAGATATTTTTTTCTGAATTTCTCTTATCTGAATTATCTGGAAAATTTAATTAAGATTATTTTTTCTTAACACATTGGCACATACAATTTATTTATTTTTCAGAAAAAAGACAGTCATTTTACTTGTTTAGTAAATGCATCTGGATTTTTAGATTTGGACTGGAAACAAGACAAAAATACTAAGAAAGAAAAGCATTTTTTGCAGTGTAATCATGCAGTTCAATGGAGGTCAGATGTTATAAATGAAACCGTTATTATATCACATCTAAAATATAAGAAGTGTGAGATACAGATTTGCCACTGTGAATCGTCCTGCACAAGTTCTGCTTACAAATGTGGTTCAGATCGATCAGCTTGTTCTTCTTGACTGTCATCATTGGACTATTGAGCTTGAACTGATACGGCAAACCCGATGCCATAGTTAGCATAGTTACAGTAGTACTGATACTCACCGATTATGGTAATGGCCGTTATGTTTCTGACACATGCTCCAAGCGGCTGGCCAATCAGAGCAGACTGGGACTGGCTGGCCAATCAGAGCAGACTGGGACTGGCTGGCCAATCAGAGCAGACTGGGACTGGCTGGCCAATCAGAGCAGACTGGGACTGGCTGGCCAATCAGAGCAGACTGGGACTGGCTGGCCAATCAGAGCAGACTGGGCTTTTCAGAAGGCAGGTTTTATAGAAACTGAAACTAAAACTTTTCAGACAGAAGGTGAAAACAGGTGCTGCAACAATGTAAATCAACATTTATCGAAAAATGTGTTATTGAACATTAAATGATGTAAACATATTCTAACAAGCCCACTAAAGAAAATTACGAACCTGTAAATGAGCATAATAGGAGCCTTTAAATCGTTTTTTTTATTTATTTTTATTTTTTTTAACTGGATATAGCTGGTAAATAACAGGGTGAGAATTCATTGAATCACATTTGAAGTGTTATTTTTCCCACTAGTCAAATGAACGGGACACTCATTGAGTAGTTCTGCCCTCTTGTGTTTGTTGTAGTTTCTGGACCGACGTTCAAGTCAAGGGCACGTCTTTACCCAGAGCGCTCCACTGCTGGGATCGCAGTCTACAGGACAACAGCAGAAACAACAAATCCCCTCCCAAAGGCTGTCCCATGCACTTGATTGACAGCTGTCCATGGCCTCACTGCAACCCGACGTGCCCGACGATCCGAGACCAGTCGACGGGACAGGAGATGAACGTTATCCAGTTCCTCATGCACATGGGCTTCGACGTGCAGAAGATGGCCCACCAGCAGGGCATGGACCCGAGTAAACTACTGGGCATGCTCAGCAGTGGCAGCTAAATGCTAAAAGGACTCGCTCCTTTCCATCAGTCCGTTTGATACCTCCAAGCCCCTCACCCACCTCAGCTTCGACCTCAGGCTGAGCCTTGCCTTTAGTCGGGGCTCTGTGCCAAATTTCTATGGGCTTCCATCTCCAGATCCCCTCATTAATGATCCATTTTAAAAGTCCAGATTTTCTCCAGCGTATGCATTACCAATGCAGATTGTCCTCACTGAGCAGCTTGGAGATGGTGGAGATGCCCAAAGCGGAGATTTGGACCGGAGCCCTTGTCAGATCCACCTCAGTTAAACCATGGGCTGCTGACTGTTCAAAACATTCCCAACACAGTACGGGTTAAAGTACTGATGAAAACCATGCAAACCGGGACAGTGTACACCTGCATCTCTGCTCTTAATTTATCTTTTGGTTATAAAAGTATCACGAATGTAATCCAGTTTTACGGATCTTCAGCTGTGTTGTTTTTTTAAAATCTTATTTCCTTTTGTTACCAATATATTTAGCCACAGTTTATTAGAGTTTTATATGTCCATTCAGAGAGAGCGTACAGATATTATCGATTATAGAGTTTATAATCTGTAACACAGATTATATGAAGTACATGTAAAATATATATATGGATCTACTCAAGACTATAAAGAATTGTGTAAACAGGAACTTTGGAACAGACAGACACACACACGTGTGTGTGGAAAGCACTGGATCACCTACTCTAAACCCAACATCATTCTTGGGGTACGGCCAAGTTATTTTCTGATATAATATGACTTGATTATAATAATATTTAAAGGAATAGTCAGTCCCTTAATAATAATGATAATAATTCTGTCATCTTTAACTCACTCCCATGTAATTCCAAACATGGACGATTTTCTTTTCCAGTCGAACACAACTGGAGAACTTTCAAAGAATGTTCAAGCTTCTGTTTCTCAATATCAACAAAGTGTTTGGTGATCTATACTGCCAAAAGCCAAAAAGGATATAAGAACACAATAAAAGTATCATAGTGGTCATACACTATATCCCAAAATCCATTCAACAGCACCAAGAACAATAACTATAAAGATAACTATACCGATAACAGTCGGGTTTCAGAAGTAAAAACTCCATTCAATTTCTCCATAGGGAAATGGATTTTTAACGATAGCTTATAAACCTTTAAAGACAGCCCTACTTTGAGCTGAGAGGTTGTTAATCCATGTTTTTTTTAAGCCATTAGACCACGATATTTTAACTTAGTTTTAAACTAATCGTGTTTAACCCTCTGGTGGTGTTCGACCATTTTAGAGCGAAAAAAATAAATAATTCTCTTCGCAATTTTAAAAATCGCTACTTCATTGGAATGGTATAAAACTCTTGTAACTTTTGCGACAGTCACAATATGACTTGATTCGAAAAAGTTAAATGATTGTAAAAAAAAAAAAAAAAAAAGAAAAAAAGTTGCACGACAAAAATGACTGCCATGAGAAATGAATGGGAAATAGGCAAAAATACAGAGAATTGTTTTGTGTACAATCTACATATCAGCCACGATACAGTAAAGAACTGCACTGCAATGAAGGGGCGACAAGAAAATATCAAGAGTGCAAAATAGACACAAAAATGTTCTTTCACACACTAAAGGCATTAAGTTCACAGTCTTGTGCCTTTTGTCATTTCGTCCAGTTTTCAAAAACTGTTTTTCTTTACATCAAAGTTTGTAACGTTATGATTCACCTCATAGCTGGTTGGCTTGGTTCATGGCTTATAACAGTTAAACAAAGACTTGAAATCCCTATGGGAAAATGAATGGAAAAAATTCCTCCGGAACCTGCGAAACTACGTCTTTATCGTTAAAGTTATAGTCCTTGATATGAATGGGCATTTATTTCCATTTTGCCGTAGCTATCAAATCTCATTTGTGGCCAAGATAACACCACAAGCAATGGCCTTTGGCATGAGTGACGTCAAACCTTTTACATGAACACAAATGTGAATGACGTGACGATACGAAGCACGGTATGGACAATAGGGAAGTAGTCATATGGACCACTTTGTTGCCTTTTTGGAGACTTTTGGGCAGTATAAATCCACTTGTGTGTTTGTATGTAAAACAGAAGGTTGGACATTGTAGAAAATGATTCATGAGGGTGAGTAAACGATGTCAGAGTTTGTATTTTTTGGGAGAACTATTTCTCTATGGAACAAACTGCATACATCCTCACAAATCCTGGATGAAATGTAAATTCCCGCAAACAGATCCTCCTTTTCATAGTCACATTTTAGACACGCGATGTCCTGAATGTGACCCTGCTACTCAGGTTGGTCTCTAAACCTTTTTGGTGTACCTTCAGTTTAACTCGTTCACATTGTATTAAAAGGGGGATTTCGCTCAGTTCACTCATTTTCTTGGGACGTCTTTTTCTTAGTCTCTTAATGGTAAAATAAGCAAAATGACACTGTTTGAGTGCAATTCCCCTTCATGTAACAAACCACCGTTGTGCTGACATGACAGTAAGATGATGGTTGATCACACTTTTATCAATGCAAATTCTCACTCAATTGGGAGAGATGCTATGTATCTATGTATAGGTTTTGTTAACAGCTGACTCCTTTGAGAGTACTTTTGTCAAATGAAGACATTCTAGACTGTTAAAATATTTAATAGAAAATTACTTTTTAATATAATTATGTAGCGGTCTTATAGAAAAAAATAAAAAAAATAAACCAACCAAGAGAAAAGAAAACAGAGATGTGAAGGTATTACTAATTGCTATTTTGTTCTGTAACATATTTTTTAACAGAAAACTCAATCTACATGGCTAAGCTGAATATTTATTTTGTTATGTAAATCATATTTATAATGCTATTTTCACAGAGAAGTGATTCTTTGTAAATTGTAAATAATTCAGTTTTTTTTTCTTGTGTTGAATGCATGTATGTGTGTCCCTGAGAGAAAACATTACAGTTATTCCAAAGAAACATTTAATATTGCCTTTTCATTTAACATGTTTAACTCCCAAAGCCCCAATGCCCATCTCATGGTGTTAGTGAGTTATGCACCCATTTTGCTTCCAAAATTTGTCAATATATCATATTATTGAGAGCAACAGGACTTGTTCTATCAGGGATTGATTGAATGGTGAAATGTGGATATAATTGGAGCCACTCTAAAAAATGATGGGTTGTTTCAACCCAACTTTGGGTCAAATATGGACATATGGAAATATTGATAACCCAGCCGTTGGGTTAAATTTTTAAATTACATTTTTAACCCAATTTTTGGGTTTGTCCATATTTGGCCCAAAATTGGGTTAAAACAACCCAGCATTGTTTGAAGAGAAGGGGTTTGATAACTAATCACCTGTGCATCTATTAATGCCTTAAAGGTACACAATTTTACCTGAAGTGTACATATTAGCAGTGTTGGGGCTAACACTTTACAAGTAATGCAAGTTACATAATCAGATAATTTATCCCAAGTAATTAGTAAAGTAACACATTACTTTTATGTTTACCACAAAATATTTGAGTAACTTTTTCAAATTGACACAAGTTGTTATTTTTTCTTTCTCCCATGTATTGACTGAGAGCTCTCCTATCTACATGTTGAGACATATCATGGGTAAGTTGCATAGGCATCATGTGCGCTGTGTGTGAACATGATAGTTATTGTAGATCTAGACTACAATAATGTGAGCAGGTATTCACTCATCACAAACAGATTCAGTATTCCTCAAAATTAATAACATAATCAGATATTCTATTACCTTTAAAAGTAACTTTGCAACTACATGTCAACTAATTCATTAATTTGCAACTACATGTCAACTAACTCTCAGAGTATTAGTTGACTGGTAGGGTTAGGTGTTAGTAGAATAAGTTGATGTACTTGCAAAGTGTCTTATAGTCAGTACAATGTGTGTTGGGAAGCATCAAAATAAAGTGTTGGCAGATATTAAGCCGACAGACTAATACTCTAAACTTCTATTAAGTATAAGTAACTACATGTCAACTAGCAGTCATTAAAGTGGACTATCGAAATAAAGTGTTGCCAAAAACTGTGAAATGCAAACTTAGAATATTATGCATATCTGCAATACTTAAATATGTTTAACTACACAAATATACTTTATGTGTTTAATCTCACTTTATTAATCACTGTCTTTGCTGTTGATTTTCAATGATCCAATTCAACTTTACAAATAAGCAAAAATGACTTTAGATAAACATTGCATTTGTTTAATTACTATTATTTTTTTATTTTTTTTGCAAAAGTAAGTGTTAAACTTTGTTCTCCTGCATCGTTTTCTTCTCTGATCCAGAAAGGCAGCACAGCTGAAAGGTTTGTTTGAGATGCGCCCTCTATTGTACAGGAGTGAATGTGCATTTCATTCAGCATGAGGCTTATTTCACTTTTGGTTTGAAAGGGCATTTACATTTGCTAAACATAACTTTTTTTTTTTGTTATTTAAAAACAAGCAAGCAAGCCCAAGTAAATAAGTAACACAATAAGTTAATGTTTGAGGGAGTAACACAATATTGTAATGCATCCCTACTTTAAAAATTAACTTTCCCCAACATCTTTCCTCAAGCATCTAAATATACTATCTAATTATGAAAAGCAACTTCTTAATTTGAAACGAATAAAATAAAAATAAAAAACAGTAGGCAGTAGTTAATGTAAAATTATTCTAAATTCCCCCTAAGGATACTATAAAAGAATGCATTGGCTAATGTTTTTGTAGGCACTTTTTTTTAAATTGCGTTTTTGATCTGAATAGTCTAATCATGTACAAAACTGACAAGCAATCTTTCATCAGCTGTTCAATCTTTAGACCATTACAATGCACTTTTCCTTTGTGTGTCAGGGCCTATACCTTCTAACTGTCTCTCACTAACACACACACACACACACACACACACACACACACACACACACACACACACACACACACACACACACACACACACACACACACACACACACACACACACAGAGAGTTTGCAACCATATGAAAGACGACTCCCTGCACTGTTGCTTGACGCAGCCATTTGGATTCCCACCCCATTCCACAGTGGAATATAGGGCTCTATTTATAGAGCTGGTGGAGCCCGTGGCCCTGAGCTCGGCAGAACACACTCATTAAAACCGCTTTCCCTAGCACACTTCAACTCGAAGCCCAGTGCCAGTGTGTGTGTGAGAGTGGAAACAGTGCAAGAGAGAGAGCAAGAGTTCTAAAGGTAATCAGTGCTAAAAGTTGTTTGAAGAAATTGGGAACCTACGGATACCATCTCACGTGGGATATGTGCGGGACCCTGCTCGTCCTCTGTATTATGAAGAGACACTCCAGCTATCGCAGGTGACATTCGACTCGAGAGGAACTTTCATGCATAGATCAGCTGAGAAACACCAAGAGAAGACCTGCGATAAGAAGGTGACTATGTAAAGACTCCAGCTCTAAGGGAGCCGTTTGAATTTGATTGATTGGAATCTTTGGAACTTTAGAACTTTGGAAGTGAAGAACAGCGATGATTTGAATTTAAAAGACAATTCTCTTGTGCTCAAACTGTCGCTTTGCTATATTTTGCCCGTCTGTCTTTTGAAAATCTAAAAGTACTGTCTGTTCACATCCAGAATTTCAGCTGTAATCCGATCCCACACACTCAACAGTAATTATAAAGCAGGGCTGGGAAGCAGTAAGGGAGATTTGTCATTAAGGCTGCCTAAATAAAGACCCAGGCAAAGGGCGAGGTTTGTGGATTTCGGCCGTCTAGATCCTCCTAAAAACGGCTCATGGACCCCCAAGGAGGTCATTACCTAAACAAGTCAGCGGTGCTGTCGGGGCTCGGCGCTGCCCGAATGCTCCAGCTTCTCCTGGGCTGCACCACGATGGCCCTGGTGGCCCACAGCGCGGGGTTCAGCGCCACCTACGGCACCTTCTGCATGTTCGTCTGGTGCTTCTGCTTCGCCGTCACACTGCTGGTCTTCACCCTGGACGTGACCAGGCTTCACGGGTGCATGCCTATCTCCTGGGACAACTTCACCGTGGCCTTCGCCATGCTCGCCACTCTCATGTACGTCACGGCGTCCATAGTGTATCCCGTGTACTTCCTCAGGTCGGAGTGCCCGTCGGAGGGATGCGAGGTGAGGAACTACCGAATCGCAGTCACCGTTTGCTCAAGCGTCTGTTGCTTCGCCTACGGGGCCGAGGTGTTTATCACACGGGCCAAACCGGGGCACGTGGTCGGATATATGGCCACCGTATCCGGCTTGCTTAAAGTGGTCCAAGCCTTCATCGCCTGCATTATATTCGGCGCCCTGGCCAACGACAGCGAGTATAACCGGCACATCCCGACCCAGTATTGCGTGGTCGTCTACAGCCTGTGCTTCGCCGTGACCGTAGTCGTCGTGGCGCTCACCGTCTCTGGGAGGACGTCTTCGTTACGCTTCCCTTTCGACCGCTTCGTGGTCGTCTACACCTTCCTGGCGGTGCTTTTGTATCTGAGCGCTGCCGTGATCTGGCCCGTGTTTAGTTTCGACAAGAAGTACGGATCCCCGGGGAGACCGGGAGACTGTCCGAGAGGAAAGTGCCCTTGGGACAGCAAGTTGGTGATCGCCGTGTTCACTTCTGCCAATCTGGTGCTGTACTTCACCGATCTGGTGTACTCTCAAAGAATACGGTTTGTCTCGCATTCGGCAGCATAAAGCCATCTCTTCTCCAATCCGGTGGATTCATGAATGATGAGTGAAATACAGAGATGCCAGTAAACAACAGCTGTGTGTACTAGTATAATTTCTCTTTTTATTTGCAATTTTTGTTGGTTAGAATGAAAATGTTTGGACTTTTTAACTGCTGGGATTGAATCTTTCATTGTGTTAATGAATAGTTACTTTGTTTAGTAGATTCGTTGCATACTAATGTAGAAATAACTTCTGTGCTAATGCCTCTCTGCAATTTATTGTCACTGTAACCCTAAAGCAAGGGTGTCCAATCCAAAGCCCACGTCCTGGAGAGTTGTGTAATCAGCTCCAACACACTTGCCTGGATGTTTCTAGTGAGTCTGAAGACCATCATTGGCTGGTCCAGGTGTGATTAGGGTTGGAGCTAAACTGCGTTTAAGGCCTTGTCCACACTAATATATCTTTGTTTGAAAACGCATCTTTTTCTCTCCGTGTCCGCCTTTCGTCCACACTGAGACAGCGTTTTTATTAATGAAAACAAAGCTTTTTGAAAACGCTCTCCAAAGTGGATCACCGTTTTCATGTTTAGTCATGTGACACACATTGTGCCAACAGATATTCATGTTGTGCCGTTCACTGTCACACACACAGTTGGTTAAAATATGTTACTTTGCACACTCTTCATATCACAGTCCTGCAAAGATGACAGAAAATTCACTCACATTTGCTGTCCTGCGACAAAACATGAGAGCAGTCGCGTTTTAGACCAAACATATAATGAGTGCGATATTTTGCTAAATAAAATGATCCTGTCAGAAGAATTGTGCAATGACTTTATTATCTATTTTTCCGTCTGTATCATCTCAGTGAGATGACGTTTCAGTGTGGATGAGAAACTTTTGGGAAAACTCCTGAAAATGCTAGTGTGGATGGAGAGCATTTTTAAATGAAAACGCCATTTTCAAATGTGTCCGGTCCACTTTTGATGCTCTTTCCTTGCTAAATTCCCTCCGTCTTGTTCACATCATTGATGACGTTGCACGAGTGACCACTTGCAATGGGTTTAAATGGGACACACTAAGCCCTTGATCACTTGTGGGTATATTAAATGAGCACTAGTAGACTCACTCCCTCGGACAAAATCAAGGGATCGAGGGTCTGTCCAAATAAACTTCCCTCATCAGGGAAGTGTGCGAGTGTGTGTCTAAAAGTGGAGTTAAACGCAGCCCAGGAGCAGGTTTGGACACCCAAAGATTAAAAATCTGTCATTTACTCGCCCTCGTGTCGTTCTAAAGCTGCATGACTTTTTGTCTTTTCTTCTGAGGAACATAAAAGAAGATATTTTGAAAAAGGTCGGTAACCAAAATATCTTTGTTTATGTTCCACGGAAGGTCATACAGTTTTGGAACGACGTGGGGGTGAAGAAATGATGAGAGATTATTCATTTTTGGATGAACCATCTCTTTAAGACTGTTTTTTGTTTTTCATGTCTACTAAACACTAGGATTTGTACGGTTATTATATAGCTTACTAGAAGTAAAATTAATGTGTATTTTCCTCTAATTTACATATACATAATTATACTGTTAAATGTTATTATAATTATAGGCATTGTTATTATTTGATTTCTTATATGGCAATATTTAAGCATGAGATAACTGAGACCTCTGATTAGAAAAAGGGAATATATCACTTCTTTATGTATTGTCCACAGAGATTAAACACCATGCAGTTTTTTCACGAATGGCCTTAATTGTCACATGCTCAGATAGCATTATCCGGTCAATCTACTCAGGCTCCAATATAAGTTATGTCTTTTTTTATAGTATGTGACAATATATTGTTACTTATTCACAACATATTTAAATAAATCAAAATATGTTGGTAATTAAACTGCATTCTTTTGTGTCTATATCAGTTTATTTCTCTTTCTCACCACCTCCAAACAGCACACAAAAATGACCATACATATAAATTAAGACCAATTTTCTGTACAAATATGTGTGAGTGGGTGCACTGTAAAAAAAAAATAATAATAATAATAGAATAATAATAATATATATAATATATATATATATGAAGAGTTCAGATGCAAAAGTATTTAAGTGCCATCTGAAATTTTCTTCTAGAATGATCATTTATATTAAGCTTGTATATTTAAGTTCAGCAATTTCACTTAAATTACAATTAATAGGTAATTTTCATTGCCATTTAAGTGAAATTATTGAACTCATATATGAGCTTGATAAAAATTATCATTCTAGAAGAAAATGACCATATAGATTTAGACAATTTTCTGTACAAATATGTGTGAGTGGGTGCACTGTAAAAAAAAAAAAAAAAAAAACTTATATATATATATATATATATATATATATATATATATATATATATATTTATAGTTGGTTTAACTTAAAAAATGTAAGTAACCTGGTTGCCGTACAATTTTGAGTTCATTGAAATAAAAACACTTGAGTTAATAAAATCGAGGAGATTGGTTTTATCAACAGAAACTTAAAATAGTATGTTATCTGAACCACATTAATTACCTAAGTTGATGTAATCAATTATTTTCATGATTTATCACAACTTTTTTTTTTTTCTTTTGGTGGTTATAACACTTTTGTGAAAATGCTCATTTATTATGTCCCAAGAAGATAGCTAAATCTGAAGCAGAGAACATTTTATTTGGGGTAAAGGTTTATAAATGGAAAGAGTTTTGAATGAGGGGTTTGTGTTAGTCTGTAATGATTATATTTAGCTTCAAATGAAAAAAGAGACTCTAATTTAAAGTCTCTAATAAAGTAAGCTACCGGTAGTTAAACACGGGTGAGGTGAGACAGAGAGCAATACAATAGTCTTGGCATATACATATAAATGACATGTAAAAATCTAAAATAAGAAATCTGGAGAATTAAAAATGCGGATGCAACACTGCAAACTTGGATACAGTTTTGCTGTTGACATTTAGCCCACGTGCTCATAAAAAGCGACGCAACCGGATTCTCTGTCAGCAGGGCTGGCCTATCAGGGCGCACGGTGCACACATAAAGTACAGGGATTGGCTGAGGCACGAGCAGTGCTCTACCGTGATTGGGCACAGCCTTCTACATCTCCACGTCAGGAATGGCAGACAGTTTAACGTCAACAGGCAACGTGAACACGATAAACAAACGTAAATCAAACAACATATGTTTACTAGTTCTTCGAAAGATCGTGTTTTAGGTACGTTTGTTTAAACATTTAGTTGTCTGTATTCATCTCGTCGTCTGTGCTGCGTTACAGCTTGTTCAGTCCGATTAGGAAGTAGAATAGTGTACGGTAAGTAGACACTGTCCTGATATTACCTCAGCTGATCTAACGTTATATTATAGTCTGTAAACTGATTGTTAACTTGTGTGTTTGTGTCTGCTGCTGAATGGTCATCGTCTGGTTGTTAATAGGTCAAAATGAGCGTGGGTTTCATCGGAGCGGGTCAGTTGGCGCATGCGCTGGTGAAGGGCTTCGCATCGGCAGGTACAGCATTTACACACAGCGGCCGCTAGAGGCGCCACAACACTACACTGATCTGGAACAAAATAAGACTTTTCTGTATTATATACTCTTAAAACATCACCATTAACGTTAGTCATTTTAAAATGTGTAAAGCAGGCATCATTTCATTAAATAAGCTCATTATATCAAATAATATAAACACACCGTAATGATCTCAGTCTTGGTAGTTGGTCGTTTTTTTTCTTTTCTTCAAAAAGTTGTTTATTTACAGAATATGTAATGAAACATAATGCATGTAAATCAACACATTTGCTCTTTTTATGATACATATACCAGTAAAATGCAACTGAAAAAATATTTTTCAAAAGTTATTCTTCCTGAAAAAAAAAGCTGAATGTACAATTAGTAGTCTCTTATTTTAACATGAAAAGTGTAGGCCTATTATATGTGCATGCAATACTTTGTTACAATATACACTACCATTCAAAAGTTTTTTCTTAAAGAAATTAATACTTTCATTCAGCAAGGATGCGTTAAATTGATAAAAAGTGATAGTAAAAACAATTTATATTGTTAGAAAAGGTTTCTATTTTGAATAAATGCTGTTTTTTTTATTTTTTTTACTGTTCATACATCAAAGGATGCTGAAAAAAGTATCATAGGTTACAAACAAATATTAAGCAGCACAACTGTTTTCAACATTGATCATCAAATCATCATATTAGAGTGATTTCTGAAGGATCATGTGACACTGAAGACTGGAGTAATGATGCTGAAAATTCAGCTTTTCAACACAGAAATAAATTATATTTTGAAAATAGAAAACCCTTATTTTTAAATTGTAATACTATTTCACAATATTATTGTATTTGTTCTGGATTTTTGATCAAATAAATGCAGACTTCTTTCAAAAACATTCAAATAGTAACGTGTCCAAACTTTTGACCGGTACTATATATATATACATTTATAATATACTATAACTTTTGGCTATTATGACTATTTATGCGTGTAGTACCTCGACTTATAAACTAGATACACCCTTTAACATATAATCACACTCTCTTCAATAGTTAATGGAAGCTTTTGTGTTTCTCTCTCCTGTCCGTCAGGTGTGATCGCCACGCACAGGATAACAGCGAGCTCTCCAGACAAAGACCTGCTGACCGTCGCCGGGCTGAGAGTAAGTGTGTCACAAGCTTCTGACACAGAAACTAGCAGCGAGTTGAACATCTTTAAACAGGCACTTTCTCTGTCCTTCAGAAAATGGGAGCATCCTTCACTACCAGCAATAAAGAGACTGTGAAGAAGAGTGATGTTCTGTTCCTTGCGGTCAAGCCACATATCATTCCCTTCGTTCTGGATGAGATCGGGCCAGACATCGAGGACCGCCATCTCATAGTCTCTTGTGCAGCGGGAGTCACGATCAGCTCCATAGAGAAGGTCAGAAACGAGCCATAGTAGTGATGATGGTTTAACACAAAGCATTTCATTTAGGAAAAATAATGGCAACACTTTACCTAAAGCCTAAATGTGTAATGCATTGTAAAGGCACACCAAAGTTAAAATGCATTATAATATTTGAAGATTCCTTTTCATATCTGAAATGTGTTTTAATGCTTTACTGTATATATGTGTTCAATGACTAGAGTATGATAACTGTGGTTACAATTATTCATGAGATCATACAATACAAGCCTATAAGGTGCGTTGCGAGCCATAATAGTTAACGCTTTATTAAAATACTTTTATATTGCATTTTACACAAAGGCTAAGTAAAGTGTTACCAAAATAAGAAATATATGACAAAATGTGAACGATGAATAATAATGTATTCTAAACAAAATGAATAATAAATCAGTAAAGAAGCATTTTGTCATTTAGTTATGTTTTTTTTTTAAGGTTTGGTAAATGCATATTTATTTACACTACCAGTCAAATAATTAGTTAAAATAAAAGAAAGATTTTGAAGGAAGTCTCTTATTCTCACTAAGGCTGCATTTGTTTGATTCTTTGCATGTGTCTGATGCTCCTGTTTCGATCCAACTCCTCCTGTTCTGCAGAAACTGCTGCAGTATCGTCCGGCACCTAAAGTGATTCGCTGCATGACGAATACCCCAGTGGTGGTGCGTGAAGGGGCCACGGTGTACGCCACAGGCACCCATGCAGAGGTGGAGGACGGGAAGCTCCTGGAGCAGCTGATGGCCAGTGTGGGATACTGCACCGAGGTGGAAGAGGACCTGATTGATGCCGTCACTGGCCTCAGCGGCAGCGGCCCAGCCTATGTAAGCATCAACACAATGCCGAGTTCACACTGCACGATTCTCAAAGTAGTCGGGTCACTGTTCTTTTCACACTGCAGGACTATCCAGGGTAACACTCAGTTGTTATTGTGTGTGTGTTCACACTGCACGATGGATCGGCGACAGGAGGGTTCACACTGCAGGACTTTACAAAAGAAAGAATCGCAGAAAACTTCGGTCTGGTCCGCAAACTACGTTTCACAACCAAACACTCGCGCGAAGAGAGATATGAAATAAGACTGCATGAAACTGAAATTGATTAATTTATAGATTATTGATTATATTAAAAATGATAGCCCACAAGCAGCTTGAAATCCACTTTGTCTGTGCGCTGATTTGCACCGAAAAGGAGAGAAATAAACAATTATGCAGGAGGAAATGGTTGGGGAGACGAGGGGAGCAAGGACTGTGTGTTCTGCAATGAGAGTCGGACGTAAATACAATTTTTTGCAATGTGCTGCTGGTCAAGCAAATGTGTGTGCTTTGTTTCTGTTTGATACAATTGTAAATATATCTATTAAAATGCTGATATTCTGGGCTATAACTCCTCCCTCCATAACTCCCCGCTGCCCTGTATCTTGCTCTCTGATTGGCTGTAGGTCATCGCTGACGTAGTTTTCAGTCAGAACACATTCACACAGGATTGTGCGATTCTCTCAGATCGCGTCTTTGATTATTCACACTGTGTGACTGTCACTCGCGTGAACGAGCACCGATTTGCCTGTGATTTCGGGCATTTGTCTGCGGTCTCACAAAACCTGTCGGCGAGTGAAAATCAGGGCTAAAATTGTGCAGTGTGAGCTCGGCAAGAGGTTTAAACCAACCGTTGAGCTCTGTGTGCACCTCTGACTGTGAATATCCATACATCTTTTTACCCTAGGCGTTCCTAGCTGTTGACGCTCTTGCTGATGGAGGGGTGAAGATGGGACTGCCCAGAAGACTGGCTGTGCGACTGGGAGCTCAGGCTCTGCTTGTTAGTGCTTGACAGTCTCTCAAACATTTCTCATATTGATAATAGGATCAATCTTTCTGTGACTAAGATTTACAGTACTGTGATGTTTTTTTGTTTGTTTGTTTTTTGCTAGGGTGCGGCAAAAATGCTCCTGGACTCCGAGCAACACCCCGGAGAGTTAAAAGACAACGTGGCTTCGCCTGGAGGTGCTACGATCCACGCTTTGCATGTCTTGGAAAGTGGCGGTTTCCGCAGCCTCCTGATCAACGCTGTGGAGGCGTCATGCATTAGAACCAGGTACTGCAACGAGTGATTTTCAGCTGTAGAAAGGGTCAACAGCTTGCAGTATATTTGTTAAATATAATGTAAAAACATGCATCTACACATAAGTGCACTTTATTTAATGTTTAGTGTAGATGCTAGTTTATAGTCGTTAAAGCTAAAAGTTGGTCCATTATTTTCAACTGTTTGTCTGTATATAGTTGTCTGCAGATTGTAACCCGTTTATGGCGTAATAATGTGACCTATTTGTGTCTAGGACCAGATTACAGAAGTGGGTTCGACTTGCTGGAGTGTAGGTAAAATATAACATAAACTAAAAAAAGAAAACAACTCAGACTTATAGGTAACTGTTAATTACTAGGAAAATCAGTGTATTGTTATTGGGAATGAACTGAATCTTTTGACAAATCACCTCAGTTCAATTTAGATTTCAAAATCAGTATATAAGATTCAAAACCAGATTTCAAAGTTCAAAATCTGTGTCCAGAGTAACTGTGTTCAGGAATCAGATTCAGTGTCCAATGTCACTCAATATTTGAGTACAGTTTCAGTTCAATATGAGTGATCCAAGTAAAATCCAGAAAGAAAAAGAGAAAGCGCAGTTCAAGGTGAGTATGGGCGCCAGACACCAGAGGGCGCGACGAGCATGAGCATCTCAAACTTGTGAGTCTACGAGGCTACGTTTACATGCAGCCAAATAATCCATTAGCAATCGTGTTGACGGCTCAATCGGACTTTAAAGTCTTAATGTAAACACCTTAATCGATCTGAATGAAATTTCGATCCGATTGAAAACCACCCCTTTCTTTCACATGGTTTTGAAAACCACACCAAACCATGTGTTCCTTTTCTAATCTGATCGAGAGGACATGCAAACACTTGATCGGATTGAAAACCGCAACTGAAAGGACTGCACATGTGCAGTGACGTAGAAATAGCGTTAAGAAGTGCTGAACGAGCTGTTATTCCTGTTTAATAAAGTGTCTCATAAGTGAGTGTCCCGTCATTAAAATCCTCCTTTCACTCAGCATCTGTGAAGTGAAGCAGGACAACGTCCCACCAGTCCTGGTTTCAGATTCTCATCCACAGACGACTGGTTTTGGGCATTTTTACTGTGTGATAAATATAAGCAGTGGCACAACGGTGGTTCATATGCTCATTTACTCCAAATAGTGATCAGAAACGGATATTAAGTCTGCTATTTAAAACAAATAAAGAACCAATGTAGAAGAATGGTTATTATGGGCAAACAGTGGAAAATATTTGTGCAAAATGTCAAAAAATCCATTTCAATTTGAAGCTTGTGACATATAAACGTGCACTTCAACCCGATCACTTGTAAACACTACGTTAGGATTCATCAAACGGAATGAATTCAGTCCGATTGAAACAAAAGGTGTGCATGTAAGATGTAAACAAAAGATTGTTTGAATGGATTGGTCGAAATTTTAAGTGAGCACCAAATCTGTCGCAGATTGGATTAACGTTACTCCACGATAGAGTAAGATAAGAGATGGTCCTCCAAAATGTTAAGGTAGGGGCGGCATATTCCTATTTTGTCCAGAGCGCTGGATTGTCCTCCCCCAGCTGTGGTCCTAGCATCCAGGGCAGGGAGAGATCAGGATTCAATAGGGCAGTGACTCAGATGACACAAGAAATAGAAGAAAGACAAAAAAACAAGGCCAAAAATAATCATTGTTCAGCTGTTCAATGAACTGTTTAAATTAAATAAATTGTCCGTTCCATCACTCAATTTCCTAAGCACTTAACCTACATGCTACTCAACCACGTTCACTCTTAGTACATTGAAACCTATGTGCAGCTAGCAAAGCTAGCATCACATGAAACGCATTTCTTCATAAATAAAATAACTACTTCAACAAATATACATATTCTGAATAATAAACATTATTTACACAGTTTTTATGAAAATATGGATTGGATTACGCTTTCAGATGCATTTCTTTCACATTACATTTCAAATGATAACTCTCCATATTTCAAAACCACTTAATACATATATTATAGAGAAAATGGTACTCGGCAAGGAAAAGGTAAGTGAAGAGGAAAATAAAATAAAGTTTTCTTTTGATTTGGTCTTAATCCAGATAGTTTCCGTTTTCTAACTTTTCCCGTTCGTCTCAATCTCTCTTTTTGTCTGCTTCTATTACCCTTAAAGCATGATTTCTGAGGATATTTTTCACTAAAATAATCTATTTTTAGATTAGCTATGAACACAAACGCATCAAGTCTGCGTCTTTTTCCTTCTTTGTCACTCCCTACTGCTCTCATTCTGTTTCTTCACGCTCTACTCCGAAATCACTTCCCGGAAGTGGAACTAACCGACCTCATCCAATCAAAACTTTATTTGGCCAATTTATTTTTCTAGATTTACATTTGTAATATAATATAAAGTAACTTAAATCTGCTTTCTTTTGTTATTAATACTTAACGGATATTAATACAAATTAAATGCTTATATACTAGTGATCTAGTCGGTGACCTGGGTAACAAGATCTATTCACAAAACTCCCATTTTAATTTGATGGGCTGTTCAAACAGTTTTGTCTCCTCAAGGACATTTCAAGCCAACTCTTTTCTGACAGGGAGCTTCAGTTCTTGGCTGACCAGGAGAAGATTTCTCCAGCTGCCATAAAGAAGACCACTTTGGACAAGGTGCTTCAGCAACCGGGTGTGACGGCAGCAGGCGGCGGGGTCAGGACCGGCCTCAACCTCTTTAACAGCACCAACCCCAAACACAAGAAAAGCTGAACCTGATCATCACCATATCCAGCTTACAGTAAGGATGAGACCACTTCAAGAATTGCAGACAAGATGCTAAGACCAAAAATGTTATAAGTTGTTCTCATGAACTTGTTTTCGAGCTTTATTTCAAAACCTGTACTGTGTTCAGTTGTCGATATTTGACTTTTTGGCAAGTTTGGACCAACTCTAAGAAATGAGTTTCTCTTGATATACACTGTACACCATGCACTGCTCTGTTTAGTTTGCTTAACTTTTTGAGTTATCTTTTTTACATTTACTCGGAATATTAAGTATTTTCAACTTGACAGTTTAGTTATTTGACCTTTTAAAGATTTGTCAAGCTGAAAATACTTATTATTCTAACTACAACTTAACTTGAGTCAGTGGAAATGAATAAATCTGAAAGTTAAGTTGAGTGAACAAAAACACTTTTACAGTGAATTTTTGCACTGAAAACGTAAAAAAAGTTATTCCAACTAAACTAAAATGTTAAGTAAATATAACTTAATGGAATCAGGGCAAAAAACATAACTCAAAAAGTTAAATTGGGTGATCAATTTCTTTTTTCTTTTTTTACAGTGTCTGTAGATTTATTAAATCATGTCTGATCGAGTCAAAATAAATGTCAGATCATGTTTTATTTTGCAAAGCCTATCTGGACTCTTCTTTATCTCTACATTGCTCAGTAGTTCTGTATACTCCAAACAAGAAAAAAAAGCCACATTTTCTACATAATTCCCCATTGTTATTTGAAGCAAACTGTTTGACTCAGGCACTATAGCAAACCAGGCTTGTCTTCAATAACTGTAAAACCAAACTGACCCCAAAATGTTATATTTGAATTTTACAGCGCATATATAAAACAATTGTCATTGCCTCTGTTGATTTCCATTCATTCAGAACTGAATTTTGGGCCTGTCCCAATACCCACACTCACGGTCTTTGCACTTGACCACGTGTCTACTTACATTATGTATTTCCTGCTCTAAAAAAAAAAAAAAAAAAAAGTCAGTTCAGCTTAGAAAATGTATTTCATGTGGTAACATACAATAACTGGTTTAGTTTAGTATTTAAGATCACTAATTATAACTCAATTCAACTGACCTGAAAAACAAGGCTAACTGTCAGTATACAGTACCAGTCAAAAGTTTGGAAACACTACTATTTTTAATGTTGTTGAAAGAAGTCTCTTATGCTCATCAAGCCTGCATTTAAAAAAAAAAAAAAAAAAAAAAAAACAGTAATATTATGAAATATTATTACAATTTAAAATAATGGTTCTCTTTTTTAATATACTTTAAAATGTAATTTATTTTTGTGATGCAAAGCTGAATTTTCATCAGCAAGTACTCCAGTCTTTGGTGTCTTATGATCCTTCAGAAATCATTCTAATATGATGATTTGATACTCAGTTATTATCAATGATGGAAACAGTTGTGCTGTTTAATATATTTTTTTGGAATACTTTTTTCAGGATTCATTGATGAGTAAAACGTTAACAGCATTTATTCATAAAAACAGCATTTATTCAAAATAAAAACATTTCTAACAATATAAATCGTTACCATCACCTTTTATCAATTTAACGCATTCTTGTTGAATTAAAGTACTAATTTCTTTAAAAAAAAAAATAGTTATTGTTCCCAAACTTTTGAACGGTAGTGTATATTGTTACAAAAGATTTCTATTCTAAATAAATACAGTTCTTTTTAACTTTTTATTCATCAAATAATCCTGAAAAAAGTATCTCAGGTTATAAAAAAAATATTAAGCAGCACAACTGTTTCCAACATTGATCATAAATCATCATATTAGAATGATTTCTGAAGGATCATAAGACACCAAAGACTGGAGTACTTGCTGATGAAAATTCAGCTTTGCATCACAAAAATAAATTACATTTTAAAATATATTAAAAAAGAGAACCATTATTTTAAATTGTAATAATATTTCATAATATTACTGTTTTTTTTTGTTTTGTTTTTAACTGCAGGCTTGATGAGCATAAGAGACTTCTTTCAAAAACATTAAAAATAGTAACGTTTCCAAACTTTTGACTGGTACTGTATATAACCCATTTTCTCCAGCAAGGTAAAATTACTTAATATGTTTGAGATAATATTTTTTGTTTTATAAGATGAAAGTCCTTTTCCACCTTGATGTAAATACACTCAAAAAATTAATTAATTACTCTCACTTAATTTAATTGAAGAAAACTTTACACACAATATAATTTAGTTTTTTTTTTTTTTGTCGGGCCATCCTAAGATTTGAATTAATTTACTGAGGCTGAATTTTCATACAGTGTTGTTCATCATTATGCACTAAGTAAAGTGTATAATGAACCACTCAGTAAAGATATGTGTCAGTGTTGAGCATTAAACACTGAACACAAGCGCTGCTCTTTAGCACAATAGTAGAACAGAAACAACTCTAAATGTCCAACATAACTGAACACTGAACAGGGCCCAGGGCTGCGTTTCTCAAGAGCATTGTGAGCTAAGTTGATCTTAGAGACCATTGGTGACAAAGGCTCTTCCATCTACTTAGGCTTACAATGCTTTACGGAAACGCAGCACGGTAATATTTGGTGGATTGAACGCAATTAAATTAAGTTGTGACGAAATGTTAAATTGTGATTTTAATGAATTAAGAGGCAAAAAAAACAAAACATTTTGAGTGTATTTTTTTTTTTATATTGTCAATTGTGATTTTCACTAGTGATGTGACATTTGAACCGAGGCGTCAGAGCTTGTGTCGAGAAAAAATGGGCGTGCCGATGAAGCCGCAAATTCGAGGCTTGTGTTGTTAACGTGAAAATCACGTGACTAATGACAAACGAGGCCTCGGTTTGTGTGGATACGTCATCGGTTCGGTCTGAGTGTCACTTCCGTATAAAGGGGGTTCGAAACTCGCGCCACCTTGTGGGTGTTGCAGGAGTAGTAGAAGCAGTTGTAGGCTAGTAGTGTCAGAGAGTTAGATAACTATCATTGTCATTGTCGTTATTGTGTCATATATGTGTTAGGGCTGTATATTATTACATTATCAGGTTAGAATAGTTATAGTATATTGTTATTATTAATTATAGTAGCTATATTATAGTCTTGTTATATTAATTAGATAAGATTATTTGGATTGCTCACAGTAGCTAGGTGTCACTAGTGAGCATGAAGCTTTGAGTAATGAACCTTTGGCTGAAGCAATGGGCTGCGAGGTCTCAGTGGTTCAGGAAGCCTCATTTTGCCATCACTAATTTTCACTTTGATGCAACATAATGTGAATAATAAACCCTAAATCAGAAGTTCTCATCAAAGCAAAATTTGCCTATCAGCAAGAAGCAGCCAAACACAAACCTTTTCTTCCTCTTTGTCCTTCAGAGCAGATGTCCTGTAGTGGACTCGAGTCATGACCAAGCGTGCCGCACAAGCCCTGAAAAGTGAAGCCAAAACGTCTCGATCGCCCCCCGGTGGCTGGTCCTAGTATAGGTCATAAGCCCCGCCTCCCCATGTTATTCAACGGGACGTGAGACCAACTAAACAATTAAATTACACTTCAAATATCTTTTTTCCAAAGGTGGTTTCTTTCATTTGCTGTCGTTTTTATCACGCTGATGTAAGTTCAAGTGTCTGTTTCAAAAATAAGTTGTTTTTTAGTTAGTTACGTGATGCGGTGGTGTAACGTCATGATTGACAGCTGTGATTGACAGGTTCTCTGAGCGAAGTAGTCACTGAAGCACCAACGGACATTTTTTCGGGATCTTCGGAGGACTGAGGAGAATTGTATTTACTTTATTTTAAGCCTCTTGTCGTACTGCAATCAATTTTTAAAAAAATGTGCAGAATCCACTCTCCCCGAGTGCATTCTGCGAGAGTGAGGGCGGAGCGCTGATTTCGCGGCTTTACTTTCTGCTCACGACTGCGCATGTCTGGTCCCGAGATCGCTACTGCGCAGACTCAAGTCACAAGATGTCAGCGCCATATCGGGACTCTGGCGGCTTCAGTTCTCATCAATGGAAGAGAGCGAAGGGGCGTCGTCCATCTTTTTTTACAGTCTATGGTCATGACTATACTGCCCTCTATAGGTCTTGTGCAGTCATAGTGTGTATGTGTCGAATGTGTCCATCTTGAGCTTGGAAATTGTATGTTGGGTCAATGTAACTCAGTGATGTTAAAACAGCATTCCCTTGTTTTATGTTACATTAACCTGATTGAATTAGGTTACAACAACAACATCTTAGTTTATAGGTAGAATCAGGTAGAAATACCTCCTTAAAGCAACAACTGCACATGTTCACTTTTTACATTGCAGTATTGAAGTACTTGAATAAAAAAAGATAGTGTTAAATATACATTTTCCATGAAATAATGGAGCTGACAGCCCTTTGAAATTAATGTAAAGTTATGTCAGGCAAGAAGAGACAAAACAGATCAAATATGCAGCGCTTTTAACTTTAATATACACATCAAAACAAAAATACAATGAGCAGATAATGGCCTGTGCTATACACAATAGCAGACAAAGAACTGAAGAAACATGGCTATATATGCACAGAGTAATGAGAACTATAGGGCACACTCAAATAAACAAACTTAATTAAATTAAGGAAAACTTTTCCACAAAATTGAATTACATTTTCCAACAAAATCTAATTTGTTTGAAATGGTTTGTTGTAATCTTGTTTTATGAACTTAAGTAATAATAAAAAAAATGTCATTCCTACTAGATAAAGTTTTGTCAGGTTAACTACGTTTATTTTTTGTCCTGCCTAGATACAATTGCCAACATGATAATTTTAGCCAACCTGACTATACAGTTACTTCCAATGAAAGTGAAATAAAAGTTGGTAACCACAAAATTCTAAGTTTCTAACATAACTGAACAATAAACACTAACATCAGCAAACAACATATTTCCATTTACAGAAAAAAAAAACACATAAAATAACACTTTAATCCCTAAATTTACCCTCCTAATGCAGTCTCTTGCAAAGCATGCTGGGAACTACAGATCCACTGCCCAGTTAATAATCAACAGAAATGATTCATGTAGTTTTGCACAAATTAATTAAGTAAACTTCAGATTTAAATAGATTAGGTTGATAGAACACAAGTAAATGAAGTTGTGACAAAATGTTAAAGAATCATGTTACTTTATCTTATTTTAATTAATTCAATAGAACAAGAGGCAAACATTCATTATTTGAGTAACTGTGACAGCAGAATAAAATCATGACAACTATAGAATTTCACATCAGTAAATGCAATCTTATCAAGAACATGCAGTATGTGTTGAATCTTGATATCAAAGATCTGATTCTTTAGTATATGTTTTAATATCAGTGTAAGTGACACCTTTGTACTGACCCTCGGTCGGAAAAGAAAACTCACTGCCGTTTGTGCAGGACATCCTCACAGTGCCAGTGTAAGGCAGATCGAAAGAGCATCTGCCAACAGTGATGTTGGCCTCCACCTTCTTCCTTGGTGGAACCTCTATCTTGGTGGAAATAGTTTCAATTTTTTCCTTCTTGTACTCTCGACTGTAAGTTTTTTCTCTTCCGACGGTAGCACTGAATCCTGCGGAAGATTCTCCAATCCCTGGAATCCCAGACTTCACCTCCACACGGAATGTCGCCGCGATGTTCTCGCTCACAGACCATGAGGATGTTCTGATGATTTTCTCAGAACTTTCTAGTGTTTCTTGTTGACTGACAGAGCTATCATTTCTGTACGTGGTGGATTTGATTTCTTCCAAAGCCACCTGTGGAATCACCTGATTAATAGTGGGATAGCTGACATCGGTAATAACTACGGATTGAATGTTTTTGAGAAACACAAATCCCAAGCAGTGAATGTCCGATGTGGACCTTCCTTTAACGCCCAAACAAAACCCAGAGCTGACATTGATGGGGTATTCAGTTTTTAAACCCCAGCTTGTCATTTTCACAAAAAATTCTTTATCTTTGCTGGTCTTGAATTTGATGGCTCCGAGACGTGTCCCATTACCGTTGCCCCACAGGGACAGTGAGGTGATTGTCTCGCCAGGCTGGAAGATGTGCTCCATGGGCTCTCCCTCTGGTGATCCAAAGGTTTTATCCCGCCCATCTGAAAGCCAGACGCTGACAGCCTTCACCTCTGATGGCCCCACCCATACATGTATCCTCTGCAAACTGGCACCATTGTTCTCACCAGTAAACGAAAAGTATTCTCCTTCGTTACCTCCGATTAATTTTAGTGCCGTTGACATCTTGGAAGCTTTTAGATCTGAAATTTGCATGACAGATTATCAGAATCAGCCAAAGATTTAATGACAAAAATAATGTTACATCTGATCTCTCCTATCACTGTTATTATATTACAATACTGTTACTCTATTGCAGAGTTCTGTAATAACCACATGTAAAGTATTAGAAGCTGAAATGTGATCCTCATGAAATACACTTACTTGGATAAAGTGAAGAAATTCTTCTCAAAAGCAGCTTGTCTGGTGACAGATATTCGTTCATCAAGGGTATAAATGCGATTTGAAGGGGGCCGGCTTTCACTGGCAAAACACACCCAGATTCACTAGAGCCACTCGAGAGACAGGGAGGGAATTTCATTTCTGAAAGGGGCTTTCCCACAAATGACCCTTTCTGGAAAATGATCAATGAATCACTGTTTAGAGGATAAATGAGTTCTGGTATAATAAGTTGTCACATTAGCAGTAAATTACCCTTTTGACACCACAGTGTTAAACATTTTATTGGGAAAGTACAGTATATTTCGGGGTACAGTAGGACTTTTCTTGTATCTTACCGCACTCCTGGAAATGTCACAATGTCTTACTGTATTTCTACAGTGCATATGCAGTTGAAGGGGGTGGATTTTGGAATCCACTGCTGCTTAAATGTGTATCTAATTGATTATAATCAAGGTAATCAATATTTTTCCTTCTAAATATCACATGAGTTGAATGACTTCTCTAGGCTTATGAGATTTTGCTTTGTTATAGACGTTACCAGTGTATTTGTATTTGTATTTGTATTTGTATTTATTTTGATCTCCATTAGCTGTAACAAGTACAGCTATTCTTCCTGGAGTCAAACTAACATGCTTCTCTTCAGACAGTTTTACACCAGTTTTTCACAACACCACACACCTAAACAATGTTTAAAAAACATTGGCATGTCTAAACACCACAAACCCCCCACCCACCCACTCATGCACTCCCACACACATATACACACAGTATATTCAATACATAGGACCTGATTTCTACAATTAGAAAAAGAGAGTAAAAGAGAGATTACTTGACTCATAATCAATTAGTACTATCATATCATAGCTCTTACAGTAGCAAAAAAATCATCATTTAGACTTAAACATTAGACATCATTGTGACTGACTGCAACCTTAAGTTTACATTCAACTAACACGAAAGATGCTTTTTCACAAGGACTTTAAATTGGTATTTGCTATTTGCTGTAATGATATCACTCGGCAAAGTGTTCCAGTTATACATTGCTCTATACATTACTGTACTTTTCCCACAGTTGGTTTTCACTTTGGGTAGTTTAAATCTACCCTCCGTGGCATGCCTGGTTTCATAGCTGTGTTCATCAGAGCTAAAGCATAGCTTTTGCTGAAGCACATTTGGAATTTTGGTAATGACAATGTTTCTTGTCAAATTTAGCAATGAGGCTAATAATCTCTCCTTTACTTATAACCATGACAAGACATTATGCATCATGTTCACATTAGTTCTTAGTGGGCATCGAAGTGCACACCGAGCTGCTCTGTTTTGAACTGTTTATATGGCCTTTATATGTACTGCTGCAGCACAGGACCAAATCTCAGAACAGTAATCTAACTGTGACAGTACAACAGTTTTTATAACATCTGCAGTCATGTTAAAAGGCAACATGTTGGAACACCTCCTAACCATCGAGAGACCTCTACCCATCCTGCGTACTACTGCGTTTATGTGACTAGACCATGATAATTTATTATCCACTTCTATACCAAGTAGTTTGGTCTCTTGTACTTGTGCAACATTTATATCCTTGACCACAATATTCAGTCTGGGTTCATTCAACAGCATGTATCTGGTTCCAAAAATTATACTTTTTGTTTTACTAATATTTAGAACTAACTTGTTATTTGTGACCCACTCAAATACAGATTTTAATTCCTCCATTAAAACAATTTCCAGTTCTTGCACTGTACTTTGTGAAGAATAAATAGTTGAGTCATCAGCGATCTTTGCCTTTCTTAAAACCAATGGCAAGTCATATATATAGAAAAGAGAAGTGGTCCTAGACAGCTTCCCTGTGGTATACCACAGCAAACAGTTTTTTCCTCCGAAAAACTTCCATTAAAAAAAACAGTTTGTCTCCTGTTTATTAAATAATTCTGAAGCCAAATTGATGCTGCCGAACTAAACCCATAACATTGCATCTTTCTTAACAGAAGGTTGTGATCAATAAGATCAAAAGCTGAGCTGAAATCTAACAGAACAGCTGCTGCAAACCTGTTATCTATTGCTGTCAACCAATCAGTTGTCATCTGAGCCATAGCAGTAGTGGTTGAGTGACCTGCTCTGTATGCATGTTGGAAATCTGTATTTAAATCATTATCAGAAAAATATTCTTGTATTTGTTCAAAAACAATCCTTTCCAAAATTTTGCTCAGAGCAGGCAACAGACTTTTCTTGTATCTTACCGCACTCCTGGAAATGTCACAATGTCTTACTGTATTTCTACAGTGCATATGCAGTTGAAGGGGGTGGATTTTGGAATCCACTGCTGCTTAAATGTGTATCTAATTGATTATAATCAAGGTAATCAATATTTTTCCTTCTAAATATCACATGAGTTGAATGACTTCTCTAGGCTTATGAGATTTTGCTTTGTTATAGACGTTACCAGTGTATTTGTATTTGTATTTGTATTTGTATTTATTTTGATCTCCATTAGCTGTAACAAGTACAGCTATTCTTCCTGGAGTCAAACTAACATGCTTCTCTTCAGACAGTTTTACACCAGTTTTTCACAACACCACACACCTAAACAATGTTTAAAAAACATTGGCATGTCTAAACACCACAAACCCCCCACCCACCCACACTCTCAGAAAATAAAGAACATAATTGTACCTTTAGGGGTACACTGGCTTGTCACTGGGGCTGTACCCTCAAGGGTACAATATTGTACCTTAACCTTTAAAAGAAACGGTACATATATGTAACTTTTAATGCTTTTTGATCCTCAAAAAGTTACATATATGTACCTTGAGGTCCAACAGCAAAAATTCCAGTGTTAATTGAACTCTCGTGGGAGTTTATATGACTCCAGACTCAAGAGTGTTAAAGTTAATGAGCTAATTAAGTGATTCATTGAGTGATGATTGAGCATTATTGAAGACACCTGATGTTAACAAGCAGAATCACGGAAAGAGAAAATTTAATTTTTTAAGACACCGTTATGTAGATAAGTGTTTGCTTTAGTTGGGCTCTTGACCCTTAAATCATTAACTTTAGAATTTGTTTGGCTGTTGTATCTGATGTATAACTGCCAGATGAACAAAGAGAAAAGTTGATCAGGTGGTGTTGGTTATGTTTTGACATAATCATAATTTAACCTGAATCACTGAACTCATTTAGAATCTAATCTCAGGCTTAAATGTATATTGTTGATTATAGCATCACTGTGATTCTATAGCAAAAGATTTTCAGCATTTTCAATATAATCCAAAAATTCTTAAAAGTTGTTCTGATCAAAAGACATTGAAAATTACTTTACGAAGAAACACTGACATCAATAATCAGCCTGTGAATCTCAACAATGGTGACAATAATAAAGCATGTTGCAGTGCATCCTGGGTGCCACCAATCAAAACTCATTCATGGCTCCCATCATGCATTGCGGTATGAATAAATTATGATCTGAATTGTCTTACTAATTTCCTTTCCCTAATTGAATATTCTGTTTGTCACCATTGTTGAGATTCATACACTGATTCTTGATGTCTGTGTGTGCCTAAAAGAAATATTTGTTTTATCAGATCAACTTTTAAGAAATCCTTTAGATTATTTCAAAAATTCTGGATCTTATGTTGTGGAATCACAGTGATGCTGTAATCAACAATATACATTTAAGTCAGAGATTAGACTTTAAATGAGTTCAGTGATTCAAGTCAAATTATGATTAAGTCAAAACGTAACCAACACCACCTGATCAGCTTTTCTCTTTGTTCATCTAGCCATTATAACTCAGATACAACAGCCAAACAAAACCTAATGTTAACAGTTTAAGGGTCAAAAGACCCAACTAAAGCAAACACTGATCACCATAACGTGAAAACACCATAACACCATAAGTGTCTTAAAAAATATATTTTCTCCTTCAGTGATTCTGCTTGTTAACATCAGGTGTCTTCAATATTGCTCAATCATTACTCAATGAATCACTTAATTAGCTCATTAACTTTAAGCACTCTTGATTGTTAATTTAACACTCATATTTTAACACTTTAACACTCTTGAGTCTGGAGCCAAATAAACTCCCAGGAAAGTTCATTTAACACTGGAGTTTTTGCTGTGTTATGATTTAATATCATCATTTAATATCATATTTATGATGATTTAATATCAGTAAATTGACTTACAAAACTTTTATTTCCTTTATTTCAAGGCTACTCTAATATAGTGATAAGTTAAAATCTACCTTAAATGATTAAAGTATCATTAAAACCTTTAAAAAAACTAAAAAAAATTACTTAGCAGAGGCTGTCTTTTGATATTGTACCTTAACCTTTAAAAGAAACGGTATATATTTGTACCTTTTAATGCTTGGGGACATATATGTACCTTTTTGACCCTCAAAAAGGTACATATATGTACCTTGGGGGACAGAAATGGACTCCTGCTGTACCCCTATTTCTGAGAGTGCACTCATGCACTCCCACACACATATACACACAGTATATACAATACATAGGACCTGATTTCTACAATTAGAAAAAGAGAGTAAAAGAGAGATTACTTGACTCATAATCAATTAGTACTATCATATCATAGCTCTTACAGTAGCAAAAAATCATCATTTAGACTTAAACATTAGACATCATTGTGACTGACTGCAACCTTAAGTTTACATTCAACTAACACGAAAGATGCTTTTTCACAAGGACTTTAAATTGGTATTTGCTATTTGCTGTAATGATATCACTCGGCAAAGTGTTCCAGTTATACATTGCTCTATACATTACTGTACTTTTTCCACAGTTGGTTTTCACTTTGGGTAGTTTAAATCTACCCTCCGTGGCATGCCTGGTTTCATAGCTGTGTTCATCAGAGCTAAAGCATAGCTTTTGCTGAAGCACATTTGGAATTTTGGTAATGACAATGTTTCTTGTCAAATTTAGCAATGAGGCTAATAATCTCTCCTTTACTTATAACCATGACAAGACATTATGCATCATGTTCACATTAGTTCTTCTTAGTGGGCATCGAAGTGCACACCGAGCTGCTCTGTTTTGAACTGTTTATATGGCCTTTATATGTACTGCTGCAGCACAGGACCAAATCTCAGAACAGTAATCTAACTGTGACAGTACAACAGTTTTTATAACATCTGCAGTCATGTTAAAAGGCAACATGTTGGAACACCTCCTAACCATCGAGAGACCTCTACCCATCCTGCGTACTACTGCGTTTATGTGACCAGACCATGATAATGTACACAGCAAAAACTCCAGTGTTAAATTAACACTCCTGGGAGTGTATATGAGTCCACACTCAAGAGTGTAAAGTGTTAAAATATGAGTGTTAAATTAACACTCAAGAGTGTTAAAGTTAATGAGATAATTAAGTGATTAATTGAGTGATGATTGAGCATTATTGAAGACACCTGATGTTAACAAGCAGAATCACTGAAGGAGAAAATCTCAAATTGTAAGTTACCATTATGGTGATTTGTGTTTGCTTTAGTTGGGCTCTTGACCCTTATATGTTTACTTTAAATTTTGTTTGGCTGTTGTATCTGAGTTATAACTGCCAGATGAACAAAGAAAAAAAGTGATTTGATGGTGTTGGTTATATTATGACAATCATCATTTGAACTTTATCACTGAACTCATTAAGATCCTTATTTCTGACGTAGATTTCTGTTGTTGGTTATACAGCATAACTGTGAGTCTGCATAAATACCCAGAATTTTAGATATAATACAAAGGATTTCTTAAAAGTTGTTTTGAAAAAAAAAAAAAACTTTCTTTTAGGCACACACAGACATCAAGATTCAGTCTATGCATCTCAACAATGGTGACAAGCAGAATATTCAATTAGGAAAAGTAAATTACATAGACAATTCAGATCATAATTTATTCATACCGCAATGCATGATGGGAGCCATTAATGAGTTGTGATTGGTGGCAGCCACTGCAACATGCTTTATTATTGTCACCATTGTTGAGATTCACAGGCTGATTATTGATGTCTGTGTTTCTAAATAAGTTATTTTGATAGTATTTTAATCAGAACAATGTTTATTAAATATTTTGCATTATATGAAAAATACTGAAAATCATATGCTGTAGAATCACAAAGCTGCTGTAATTGACACCTCAAACCAAACTATCTCAATAAGTTTTGTTTTTCGGATCTCAACATGATTATGTCAAAACATAACCAACAACATCAGATCACATTTTTTCTTTGTTCATCTGACTGTTATAAATCAATAACAGCAGACAAGCAAAAATTAAAGTAAACATATAAGGGTCAAGAGCCCAACCAAAGCAAACACCCATCACCATAATGGTAACTTACAATTTGAGATTTTCTCCTTCAGTGATTCTGCTTGTTAACATCAGGTGTCTTCAATAATGCTCAATCATCACTAAATTAATCACTTAATTAGATCATTAACTTTAACACTCTTGAGTGTTAATTTAACACTCATATTTTAACACTTTACACTCTTGAGTGTGGACTCATATACACTCCCAGGAGTGTTCATTTAACACTGGAGTTTTTGCTGTGTATTATCCACTTCTATACCAAGTAGTTTGGTCTCTTGTACTTGTGCAACATTTATATCCTTGACCACAATATTCAGTCTGGGTTCATTCAACAGCATGTATCTGGTTCCAAAAATTATACTTTTTGTTTTACTAATATTTAGAACTAACTTGTTATTTGTGACCCACTCAAATACAGATTTTAATTCCTCCATTAAAACAATTTCCAGTTCTTGCACTGTACTTTGTGAAGAATAAATAGTTGAGTCATCAGCGATCTTTGCCTTTCTTAAAACCAATGGCAAGTCATATATATAGAAAAGAGAAGTGGTCCTAGACAGCTTCCCTGTGGTATACCACAGCAAACAGTTTTTTCCTCCGAAAAACTTCCATTAAAAAAAACAGTTTGTCTCCTGTTTATTAAATAATTCTGAAGCCAAATTGATGCTGCCGAACTAAACCCATAACATTGCATCTTTCTTAACAGAAGGTTGTGATCAATAAGATCAAAAGCTGAGCTGAAATCTAACAGAACAGCTGCTGCAAACCTGTTATCTATTGCTGTCAACCAATCAGTTGTCATCTGAGCCATAGCAGTAGTGGTTGAGTGACCTGCTCTGTATGCATGTTGGAAATCTGTATTTAAATCATTATCAGAAAAATATTCTTGTATTTGTTCAAAAACAATCCTTTCCAAAATTTTGCTCAGAGCAGGCAACAGACTGATTGGTCTACTGTTAGAGCCGCAGAATGGTACAGTGCTGCTTTTTGGTAAAGGTACAATTTTAGCCATTGTCCAAGCAAGTGGATAGATACCCTTATCAAAGCTCAAATTTAGAATATGAGCAACTGGAACCGCAATTAACCTTGCAACAAGTTTTAATAATCTTGCATCAATGTTATCTACACCTGATGGTTTTTCTTTACATTCTGTTAGTAACTTTTCAACCTGGTTCACAGTGACGTTCATAAACTCAAAACTGCAAGTCTTTCCTGCCATAATGTTATTTGTAATTAAAATTTCTGCTTTTGTATTATTTGTTTGTTCCATATCACCTCGTAGTTTTTCAATTTTATCACAAAAATAGTTATTTAAGTGATTGGCTATATCCACTGGCTTTGTAATAAAATGACCACAAGACTCCAGAAATGATGGAGTAGATCTAGCATTCCTTCCCAACATATTATTTAGGATACTCCATAATTTCTTGTTGTCATGCCTCTCATTTATAATCAGATTTTTATAATGCCATTTCTTTTTCTTTTTGTTTAATTTGGTTACGTAATTCCTTATCTTTCGGTATACCTGCCAATCTGATTCATAATTAGAAATATTTGCCACTTTCTTAGCCTCATTTCTTTGTTCCATACAGTCCTTAAGTTCAGTATCAATCCAGCCAGCTCTTATGTTCCTTACTGTTCTCTTTTTCAGAGGGGCATGTTTATCACTTACTTCTAAAAACTTCTTGTTAAATGTTTCAACTGCATAATCTGGATTATTACTCCTCAAGACATCATCCCAACAAATATTTCTGACATCCTCAATAAAACCATCTTCAGTAAAGTGTTTATATGATCTTTTAACTATTATTTTGTGCCCTCTTTTAGGAACCCTGTTTTTTCTTACCATTGCTATTAGATTATGATCGCTGCAGCCGATTGGGATTGATATTGCTTCAGTACAAAGATCACCAGAGTTTGTAAAAATATGGTCAATCAGAGTCGATGTTCTAGATAAATTACTCGTATTGCAAATCCTAGTTGGCTTGGACACAACTTGTATCAAGCCACATGCCTCAGTGATAGAATGAAGCTTATTCCTTGAAGGACATTGTAGTGAGTTCCAGTCTATATTAAAGTCTCCCATAATATAGGTTTCGTTTTGATTATCACACACATTGTCTATCATAGTACATAATTTATCTAAATAAGCTAAGTTTGCATTAGGAGGACGGTAACAGTAGCAAACCAGTAACGGCTTTAAATGGGGAATATGGACTTGAAGCCATAATGCTTCAATCTCATACAACATTAAGTCTGTTCTCATTTTTACCGGTATATGGTCCTGTATAAAGATAGCAACTCCACCACCCCTCGCATTTCTGTCTTTCCTATAAATACTATACCCTTGGATATGAAGTGAGGAGTCTTCAAATGTGGAGTCCAAAAGAGTCTCTGTGATTCCTAATATATGTAAATTTCCTTTTAATAGAATATCTGTAATGTCAGTCACCTTATTTCTAAGACTACGTATATTTAAATGTGCCAATTTTAGTCCCTTCCTATGTAATTTAGTCAAATTTAGTAAATTTTCCATTGAACCACTCATATAATCTCTGCACATAATTTTATCGTTATTAGATCCCAATTTAAAGACAATATAACAAAAACAAACACTCCCACACCCATACTCACACTCATTCACACCCCCTAAATCTGTGATCATTGTATAAACTGTGCAATAATCTTCTCCTTATTGTCCTGCTGTAAAAAAAAGTACATATTTTAGTCCATTATTATCAGCGTTCAATACGTTCCTTATATATTTTCATAATACAATTTACAAGGGTCCGCCAGTCCTCCAATAGGCTGTTACAGATATTGTCATGTAACGCACTCACCAAATCAGCAGCGTATTCGCCCTTCGTCACGTGCCCGGTAGTGCGGAACCAAAACAATAGTTCTTGTCATTCCTTGTGTTTTAGTGTGATTACTGACATGTTATTTTCATGTATTCTCTAATGTCTGTATTTGATATTGGAATGCAGTAACAAATGCTTGCTTATTTAGCCCGGCTTCCAGAAATGAAATAATGAAAAATGTTTTGTGTTTGTTCTTTCAACATGTGGTAAAACATACAGGAGTCATTGAAGTCTATAGGTTAAAGGTGCTCTATGCGATGTTTACATTTTTTTTTTTTTTTTTTTTTTTTTTTTTTTTACCTAATCTAAAGTTACAAATATTTATTATTTATAAATGTCTACTAATCATTTAGTATCTTTATTGGCATTTTATTTTTAGCTGTGACCACATTTGTATAAAGGGGGGTTATGTAATGATTAGAGTTTTTGTGACCATTCCAGCAAACTTTAAGTCATCTCTCCTTGAAATAAATTATATCTGTTTTACTCCTGTGTCTCTGTGCACATATTTAGTTTTACCCAGCAGGCACAGGATATAGACTACACCGTCGGTCAGACGTTGGATTTTGGTTGAAAATGAAAGTCGGGTTGACGTCTAAACCCAATGTTTGTTTGACGTCAGACTCCAACGTTGGGCAGTCATTGAATTTTGGTTGGAATAAACCAAACAAAAACGTGAAATGCATGGCCGTACACTTATTACCAGCCTCACTTAAAACTAACCAGATGTACTTTATTTAACTTCCGGTTTAATGAAATCATATTTTGTATTTTAAAGTCACCATGATGGTGATTAGCGTTTGCTTTAGTTGTGCTCTTGACCCTTGACTCTTTAATATTAAAATTTCTCTGGCTGCTATAATTGTGTGTTTATAAAGCACATGTGTTGTAGCTAAAAAAGCCATGAGAAAATGAGATCAGATGATGATGGCTGTTTATTGATGATGACGATATCATCATGTAATTCCCTGATCGTATTCAGTGTCTAATGCTTTGATTATATAGGACTTGTGATTTTAATATTGTTTTATTCATAACAGAAGTCATCTGATTCTACAGCATATCTAACAGTGTTATTTATCAAGAAATATACTTGGTTTTTAAAAACTATTTAGTGCACAAAAACCTTTCATCTATGGCATTACTTAGACGCACACAGACATCAAGAAACAGCATATGAATCTCAACAATGGTGACAATCAAACAAAATATCCAGATAATCAGATCAACTCTGAGCATAAAACAAGCTACAAAAAATCCAGCTGCATCATTTATTAAAGCCGCAATGCATGCTGGGAGATATGGGTGAGTTTTGATTGGTGGTACCCAGCATGCACTGCAGCATGAAGCATTTCATTGATTGTCACCATTGTTGAGAGTCATACACTGATTCTTGATGGCTAAGTAATAATGTAGATGAAAAAGTTTAATGCACTAAATGTTTTTAAAATCCTTTATATTATTTGACAAACAACGTTGCTCTCATGCTGTAAAATTAAATGGCTTCTATTATACAACAACATTAAAAACACAAGTCCTATATAATCAAAACATTAGACACTGAATAAGATCAGGGAATTACATGATGACTTCATCATCAATAAACAGCCAACATCACCTGATCTCATTTTCTCTAGACTTTTTTTTTGCCACAAAAAATGTGCTTTATAAACACACAATTATAGCAGCCAGAAAAAATGTTATACTAAAAAGTGAAGGGTCAAGAGTCCAACTAAAGCAAACGCTAACCACCATCATGCTGACTTTAAAATACAACTATTGATTTCATTAAAATGTAAATGAAATAAAGTCAGTCTGGTTAGTAATAAGTGAAGCTGGTAATGCTGTTTGTGGAGTTGTTTACTCCTCCTCTGCTGAGATCTTCACAGATTGCATGTCACATGTTTTTGCAGTGCTTATTCCAACCAAAATTCAACATCTGTCTGACGTTGGAGCTTGACGCCAAACAAACATTGGGTTTAGACGTCAACCTGACTTTCATTTTCAACCAAAATATGACGTCTGACTCCAACTAATCTAACGTCTGACGTCACATTGACGCACTGTGCCTGCTGGGTCTAAACCTCTTTTAACTATAAACCATTGCTTCCAGTCTACCGTTACATGAGTGATCATTGGGGGGACATTTTTGTTGTGGAGTGTATGCCGACTGCTTTTTTTTGTGTGTTTTTTTTTTAATACCTGATCTAAAGTTAAAAATATTCATTATTTGTAAATGTTTAAATGTTTACTAATCATTTAGTATCTTTATGGGCATTTAATATTTTAGCTGTGACCACATGTGTATAAAGGGGGGTTGTGTAATGATTAGAGTTTTTGTGACCATTCCAGCGAACTTTAAGTCATCTCTCCTTGAAATAAATGTAAGTGTTTAAGTGACGTCATTTGCACTGAATTGCCAGTCGTTTTTTTTGTGTGTTTTTTTTGTACAAATGAGTAAAACAGATTAAGGGGTTGACTGGAACTGACATAAAAAGAGGTGGCTGAGGATACGGGACAGTGAAATAAGAGGAAGGCATCTGTGTAGGGAAATCTGTTAATAACAGGAAAGAGGATATGATACTGACACGATTATGTATTGGGCATACAACACTAAATCAAAGTTTATATAAAATAGGGAAACATGAAACTGGAAATTGCGATGAATGTGGATATCCAGAAACAATAAATCAGATATTAATAGAAAGTACAGTAGCGAACAATAGTGAACATTAGTTGTCACTAAAGGAAAGGGCTGTAAGCAATTATGCACTTCAGGAAATATTAGGAGCAAATTATAGAATTTGTAAGGATTCATTTACATTTTTGAATGGTATATAGTACTGGTAAATCAGATTTATTCATATTTATACATATGTAAGCTGGAGAAACTGGAAGAACTGGTTGAGGAACGACCACTCCTCGAGAAGACAAAGGACCTTTCTGGAAATTCACACTTGAACTCTCTCTTGTGAAACTATACCTCTCATTCCTAATCTACATTTCTTCCCCTCTCCTCCCTCATGCTGAGATCACCAAAATTCACCCAAGAATCTCCATAGTGTAATATAGCGTATAATGTGAATAATTATTACACGTTTGGTATCATTTGAAATGTCTCAGTGTGACTGGTATAAAGGTCTCATTTCCAAATAAGTAAAACAAAAGTTAATAAGGTTTTTAAGAGTTTAGAAATAACTGGCACACAAAGGAAGGTGGTCATGGTCTCCTACTCACAAAAGGTGTCATCTCTGAATGTACATTCCCATTGTTAGCAGATGTTTCCATATAAAAGTAGTTTCTGTCTATATAATGAAATGCAACGAGAGGATCATCTGTACCTCAGATGGCAATGGCAATTTATTTATTTAGCACAATTACAACAATAAAACCACAGTACAAAAATAGATTTGAATAGAATATCATAAAATAAGTGCTTCGCCAATTTAAAATAATGAGATACAATGAAATGGTGCATCAGCATGTGTTAAATGCCTTATCAAACAAAAATGTTTTTAACTTGGATTTAAAAACAAATAACTTAAATTGAAATGGGCAAGTCATTCCATAATCTAGGGGCAACTACAGAGAAGGCACGGTCCCCCCTACACTTCAATTTTGACTTCGGGATAGACAGATCAGTCCGTGATGTTGAAGGATCTCAAAGACTTCAGCATCATGTATTTCCTAATGTCAGGTTCACATCTCTTCCCTCTATTCCAGAGCATGTGATATTTTGTATTGATTATCTTTGAATTGATCATGTAATTGGCATGATACATTTACCTGACGTAATAAATTGTAAACATTTGATTTTATTCTAACGAACTCATTATTTACAGTAAAGAGTTAAAAGGAAAAGTTAAACATTCATTCACATTTAACGATGCACAGATATCATTAAAACCTTTTCATTTCTGGAGTCATATGTAATAATGAGAAAATACAAATGAGAAAATGTATTTTATTTAATCAAAAATACTTTGCCATGCGGGAAGACAGTAACACGCAGAGACCTTCCCCGCTGATTGGATGCGTCCTTTGGACCGATTGAGCGCGGGCTCACACACACACACACACACACAAACACACACACACACACATATACAGTGAGGAAAATAAGTATTTGAACACCCTGCTATTTTGCAAGTTCTCCCACTTGGAAATCATGGAGGGGTCTGAAATTGTCATCGTAGGTGCATGTCCACTGTGAGAGACATAATCAAAAAAAAAAAATCCAGAAATCACAATATATGATTTTTTAACTATTTATTTGTATGATACAGCTGCAAATAAGTATTTGAACACCTGTATATCAGCTAGAATTCTGACCCTCAAAGACCTGTTAGTCTGCCTTTAAAATGTCCACCTCCACTCCATTTATTATCCTAAATTAGATGCACCTGTTTGAGGTCGTTAGCTGCATAAAGACACCTGTCCACCCCATACAATCAGTAAGAATCCAACTACTAACATGGCCAAGACCAAAGAACTGTCCAAAGACACTAGAGACAAAATTGTACACCTCCACAAGGCTGGAAAGGGCTACGGGGAAATTGCCAAGCAGCTTGGTGAAAAAAGGTCCACTGTTGGAGCAATCATTAGAAAATGGAAGAAGCTAAACATGACTGTCAATCTCCCTCGGACTGGGGCTCCATGCAAGATCTCACCTCGTGGGGTCTCAATGATCCTAAGAAAGGTGAGAAATCAGCCCAGAACTACACGGGAGGAGCTGGTCAATGACCTGAAAAGAGCTGGGACCACCGTTTCCAAGGTTACTGTTGGTAATACACTAAGACGTCATGGTTTGAAATCATGCATGGCACGGAAGGTTCCCCTGCTTAAACCAGCACATGTCAAGGCCCGTCTTAAGTTTGCCAATGACCATTTGGATGATCCAGAGGAGTCATGGGAGAAAGTCATGTGGTCAGATGAGACCAAAATAGAACTTTTTGGTCATAATTCCACTAAACGTGTTTGGAGGAAGAAGAATGATGAGTACCATCCCAAGAACACCATCCCTACTGTGAAGCATGGGGGTGGTAGCGTCATGCTTTGGGGGTGTTTTTCTGCACATGGGACAGGGTGACTGCACTGTATTAAGGAGAGGATGACCGGGGCCATGTATTGTGAGATTTTGGGGAACAACCTCCTTCCCTCAGTTAGAGCATTGAAGATGGGTCGAGGCTGGGTCTTCCAACATGACAATGACCCAAAGCACACAGCCAGGATAACCAAGGAGTGGCTCTGTAAGAAGCATATCAAGGTTCTGGCGTGGTCTAGCCAGTCTCCAGACCTAAACCCAATAGAGAATCTTTGGAGGGAGCTCAAACTCCGTGTTTCTCAGCGACAGCCCAGAAACCTGACTGATCTAGAGAAGATCTGTGTGGAGGAGTGGGCCAAAATCCCTCCTGCAGTGTGTGCAAACCTGGTGAAAAACTACAGGAAACGTTTGATCTCTGTAATTGCAAACAAAGGCTACTGTACCAAATATTAACATTGATTTTCTCAGGTGTTCAAATACTTATTTGCAGCTGTATCATACAAATAAATAGTTAAAAAATCATACATTGTGATTTCAGGATTTTTTTTTTTAGATTATGTCTCTCACAGTGGATATGCACCTACGATGACAATTTCAGACCCCTCCATGATTTCTAAGTGGGAGAACTTGCAAAATAGCAGGGTGTTCAAATACTTATTTTCCTCACTGTATATATATATATATATATATATATATATATATATATATTAAATGTTTATGTCTTCAACCAATTTTTTCTCTTCTCACAGAGACCACAGAACCGAGAGTGTGTGTTGTTGATGTGTTTATTGGGTCATATTAAATGTATAATTATTTTACTGAGGCTAAAATTCCCTACAGTGTTGTTCATCATAATGTATTAATCACATAATGAACCACTCAGTAAAGACAAGTGTCAGCGTTGAGCATTAAACAGTGAGCACAAGCGCTGCTCTTTTGCACAATGGTAGAACAGAAACAACTCTAAATGTCCAACATAACTGAAAATTAAACATTAACATAAACTACCATCATCTTTCCCTTTACTGAAAAACACATAAAATAACACTTAATCCCTAAATGTACTCTCCTAATGCAGTAATTTGCAAAGCATGCTGGGAACTACAGATCCACTGCCCAGGGCTGCGTTTCTCAAGAGCATTGTGAGCTGAGATGATCTTAGAGACCATTGGTGACAAAGGCTCTTCAATCTACTTAGGCTTACGATGCTTGACGGAAACGCAGCACAGTAATATTTGGTGGATTGAACACAATTAAATTAAGTTGTGACGAAATGTTAAATTGTGTTACATAAGTTGATTTTAATTCATTAATTAAGGGGCAAAAAAAAAAAAAAAAAAAATTGAGAGTAGCCTATTTTTTGTTTTATATTGTCAATTGGGATTTTCACTTTGATGCAACATAATGTGAATAATAAACCCTAAATCACAATTTCTCATCAAAGCAAAATTTTCCAATCAGAAAGAAGCAGCCAAACACAAACCTTTTCTTCCTCTTTGTCCTTCAGAGCAGATGTCCTGTAGCGGACTCGAGTCATGACTATACTGCCCTCTATAGGTCTGGTGCGGTCATAGTGCGCATGTGTCGAATGTGTCCATCTTGAGCTTTTTGTATGTGGGGGTCAATGTAACTCAGTGATGTTAAAACAGCATTCCCTTGTTTTGTTACATAAACCTGCTTGAATTAGGTTACAACAACAACATCTTAGTTTATGGGTAGAATCAGGTAGAAATACCTCCTTAAAGCAACAACTGCACATGTTCATTTTTTACATTGCAGATTAAACATTTGAAGTACTGGAATAAAAAAAAGTTTTTTAAAAGAATAAAATATTTAACCGTGTTAAATATACGTTTTCCATGAAATGATGGAGCTGACAGCCCTTTGAAATTAATGTAAAGTTATGTCAGGCAAGAAGAGGCAAAACAGATCAAATATGCAGCGCTTTTAACTTTATTACACATCAAAACAAAAATACAATGAGCAGATAATCCAAAGAAGGCAAAACAACAAACAGTGTGCGCTACACAATGGCAGACAAATAACTGCACTCAAAATATTTTTTAATGCTGTTCACTTTATATGAACCGTTCATTTTCATTTAACTTCATTGTATCAGGTTTCTCTTTCAAACACGATTGCATCATGTTAAACTTGAAACGGTTACTCTTTGGCTCGATGTTATCTTTTTGAAAGAACATGTTTCAATCAAATAAATAATTGAATTAAATAATTCACACAAATAATAACCATGCCTCATTTAAATGTTTTGTCTTGACTGCTGATTTCTTGTTTGACTGAATTATATTATTTTATAAGTATAAATGCAACTATTACAGTTTTGTTGTTGTTGTTGTTTTATTCTGTTGTTTGTCTTGCAATGATTTCCAAATTACAATGTATAATGTTGTCATGATCCTGTTTTTTTTTTTCCCTCTTTCTCTGTCTCCCTCTTGTGGTCACACACTCACTCGCACACATCCTCTCCTCCGCTCATTATCTCTTACAGCTGTTTCTCCTTTCGTTCCTATCTCCTCACCTGTTCCCTTTTTTCTCTTGATTGTCTCAGCTTCTTATTCCCTCTTCCTAGCCCTGTCTTGTTGTCGGATTATTCAATGATCTCACGCGAGAAACGTCTGTGCTCGTGTCCTGTCCTGTCCCGTCTGTGAAAAGTGATACCATTTATTCTACTGTGAGTTATACTGCTATCAGACTGTGTATTATCCAGCTGTGCCTGTTTGCAGAGTACATGTTCAGCAACTGCTCACGGCTGTTCACCCTCTCTGCGGTCTTCACTATTCCTGACTGGCTGAAAGCATCTCGGGGTCCCTGGTCTCTGCCCTCGTGGAAGTTTATGTTGTTTTCCTAAGATCCAGTCATCTGGCAGTTTCTGTTCTGGCTCTGATTTATGCCTGTGATTTGTGTTCTAATTACTCATTGAGGACTATTTCCTTTATTCATTAAAGACTGTAAACTGCATCCCGCCCTGGTCTTCCATCATTCTTACCATAACAGAATAATCCGACCAGAAGATGAACCCAGGCGCAGACAGAATGCTCTACACACTATTTATTGACAATAAAACAGAAAACAAAACCAACGAGGGGGCAAAACAAAGGCAAGACAAACGAGGGAAGACTAAACTAGACTAACACTTTGAGAATGACTAGACTACACACAAACAGCTAATACATGATACAAATTTAGACAAGGCTATTCTCTGGACACGGTACTCACAGGTAGATATCACTATGAACAAGCGCAGGACAGCAAACACCAGGGGATTAAATAGGGAGACTAATGATAACACAACAGGTGATACAGATTGAATAATAATGACTAAATGAGGATAACAAGGGGGGGCGGGGCTAGGTGATGAGACAACACAAGCACATGGTCCAAACACAAGACCATGTGCTTGCACATAAAACATGGGTCTGTCATGATTCTGCCTCAACACTAGAGGTGCGCAGTGGCTCAGTGATTCATGTAGGTTGTCTACAAACAGAAAGGTTGGTGGTTCAATCCCCAGTTCCACCTGACCAAGAGGTGTTCATGAGCAAGACACCTAACCCCAGCTGCTCCCGATGAGCTGGATGGTGCCTTGCATGGCTGACACTGCTGTCGGTGTATGAATGAGTGAGTGATTGGGTGAATGTGAGGCTATGTAAAGCGCTTTGGTGGCCATAGGTCTGTGAAAGCGCTATATAAATGCAGTCCATTTACCATTTAGAGAAATACAGAGACAAGGCAGAATCATGACAAATGTATTTTGTGTCTATCAAATTAACCACCTTACAAAACCTTTTACAGTGTTTGCATTAGGTTGTTCTGTCTTTTACTTCATTTAAAAATCAAAATATAGCAAAGTGATATTGTGAAACCATAAACGATGTGACTCAATTCAATTCAAGTAAATTCGTAAATCATTTATAATTCTCAAACACAGGAGAATAGGTTGTTTACACATGACGTCATGCTATGGCGCGAAATGAAATTAGTTTTGCAACGGCTCTGGGACTATAGTCACTATCACAAACTACCCACAACCGGTTTGCGGTTTTAAGCGGGAGCTCATCGAGTGTTATTTGGACCGCAAGCTGGAAACTAAAAGGTAATTGTTTTAATCTATTTGCATCTGTGTTAGTATTAGGGTATTAGTATTAGAGTATAGGTAGATATTTTTATATGTCAGTTGATATTGATGCATTTATTGCAAAAATGATTTGTATAATGGAGCCTTCTGAATTAACCAATTGTACATGTATTAAAGTATAAAAAACAATATTTATTCACTGCTTATGTTAACTGTCTTAAACCAGTGACATGTACTGTATATATTTAGTGCAGTTCAGATCAGTTTTTCAAGTTTACTTTTCTCTTATGAGTGACGTTTTTGACGGCCTTTATCTCGAGGTTATCACCCTTTTTTAAAACTATTTATGTAGATGCCTGCGGTTTGTTTAATTAATTGAGCGGTGTCTTTGAATACACGTCGTGTCTCACCCAGCTAATTTTACTAAAGTCAAACTTATAGATTTTAATTTGTACTGACGGATTATATTACCCCTATTCTCATTGATTGTAGTACGGCATTAAAAACAATGTTCACACTGATGAGTCAATTGCATACCTTGTTTGCAAGATGTCATAACACACACACAGAGGTTCCAGGAAGTTTTCCCTGGTGTGAGGTTAATACCTAAACGCCTCTTCTTGGAACATTATCCTGCACTTATCAAGTCATTTGGTCCACTTGTGCATCTTTGGACCATGCGCTTCGAAGCCAAGCACAGCTTTTTCAAGCAAGTTGCTCGGCACACCAATTGTTTTAAGAATGTCCCCCTTACACTAGCAACAAAGCACCAGTTCGTGATTTCCCACTGTTTGAAGTCTGACAGTCTTGAAAAATATGCACTAGATGTATCGAGTGTTTCAACAGTTCCTTTGACTGTCTTAAGAACTGAAATAATGCAGGCCATCAAAACAAGTCCCTAGAGACTGAATTTGTCCAGATTGCCACAAGTGTCACCAGTAAAGTCTTCTGTTACAGAAATTGTATGATTCTTGTTTGCCGCTCTCTAGCCGGGCTCCCTGATTTTACAGAGATTGTTCAGTTGTGCATTGTTCAGAAGAGGTTGTGTTTTGTAACTAAAGGTCTGTGTGGATGGTGTAGGGAACACTTTAGGGCCTTTGAACTCACTTCTTCTCCCGGACAGGAGATTTTCTTTCTTGAACTCTGTAAATTGGCTGATGACTACCCACTGGCTGACTACAAGGTTGGCTGTCTTAGTTTGATGTCATTAAAAAGACAAATTCATGTGTAACAGGAGCTCTTTTGGTCTTTGTTTTTTTGTTTTGAATAAAACTTATGACAGCTTTAACAAATGTTTGTTTTTTTCTTCTTCCAATAGTATTGTCAAAGTAAAAAAAGACCTCCCCTGTCATCTTACCGATAATCCTGGGAGAGAACAATGCTCAGAAAGTGGCACTTCAGCATGGTGTCCCTTGTTCTCCGGAAGAACTTATTGAAAAAATCAAGACACAGTGTGATTTGATGGAAGAAATTAGACTTCAATTTATGGACCCTGACTTTAATGAATTTATAAACCTGACATCTACAACTGATGTACAGAACAAGAGCATCCTCAAGGTGATCAGACTGTCTGAATCTTCAGCATTATCGGCAGTCTTCTACGTCGTCCGTGAGATTATCCTCTGAACTATCGCCTACTCTCTCCCTTGAAGCATTGTGTAGTTCATCTCTAGGGTCAGCCTCAAATGCCAAGTCTTCTTGGCCAACCACTTTTGTTGTGCCCCGTTTTTCTTACAATGCAGAAATTAGACTTGGACAAGGCAATGTGCCTCACAGACGAAATGGCTCTTTGCTGAATCCAGATCCCAAGCTCAAATCAGGAATTTTGGACGGAATTGCTGAAGAAATCATTAAATTCAAAGTTTATCTGTCGGATTCAGAGTTCAATGAAGTGGCTGAAGCTCTTATAAGACAGCACCCTTGCCTCAAAGAACCGGGATCCGTAACAGGCTGCAGCGTCTGGAAGACCAGTCTTAAATACAAAACGGCAAATTGCCGAACAAAGTTGCAGAATCTTGGTTGTTCTGAAGTGACCATTAATTCAATGAAGAACAAACCCAAGGGCATCACAAACCCGGCATTCGGAGTGAAGTAAGCCTGCAAGGCTGAAGTCAACTTCTGTCCATTGTATCTTCCTGGTGAAACTGTTGACAGTCTTGAGACTGTCAGAGTCTCCATTCTCTCTGAGGTCAAAAAGAAAAACAATGAGCCAATATTACAGCGGTTAATGGACCGTACCTTTGCGTTCAGGAGACAAGAAGTAATCCAAGGATCTCCACTCATTGCTGACTTCAAGAACAGATGGCTGGCTTTGTTTCAAGAAAATGAGGTAACTCAGCTGAATGTTTTTTTAAGTGGTATTTTCACATTTCCCACCAACACCAATTCTTACTCTCATTTAGTGCTTGGCTTCATTTTAGGCTCTGTTTGCACACTGGTTTTCATTCAGGTTTATGGCCACAGCAACTGGAATTTTATACTGTGAAACTGTGACTTCTTCATCTCCTTTTTGTGTTTTAGGTCTGTGCTGAATTTACACGTCTCACAACTGTGCCCTTGATTTCAAAATTCTTCCAAAAACTTGATGAGTACACTCTCTCTCACTCTCTTGATGAGTACACTCTTAATCTTTTCCCAGCGAGTGGGAGTTCTGGGATGAAAGATCAGGAAACTTCTTGTGCCAGTCTCACAGGTGTGATAACCGCTCTCGGCACTATAAATGTCCTTTAAATGTAATTTAAATTAAATTAAACATACTGCGTAATGGTTTTAACCAGAAGGAATTATTATAGATGATATATGATATAGATGTAGATGACAGTGTTGAAATATGCAAAGTAACTAATGTTAGTAACTTGAAAATGTACTTGTGTGCATGCTGAAAAGTGTCATCTTGTTCTCGTCCTCAGTGTGACTTAATTGATGTGAAGAGGGAGTGTATCCTCAAAGCCTTGTCTGTCTACCTAAATGAGGATCCTGAAAAGCTCATCAAGGTGTTCATGGTATAGTTGCCTGAATTATTATTATTTTTTTTTTACTGTGTGAAATAAATGTATGGAGTTATAAAATATGGATGGTGTATAACAATGTATTTTGTTCTTTTTATTGGATGTTGTAAGATGATGTGTATTTTCAGTTAACTTTAGTCAGATGTATTTACATTGTCACTGTGACTCAGATCTAATCAACTCTATCTCTGTCTGTAAAGGTGTGAACCGAATGGCTCATACAGGTGTAAGGCCCATAGAAACTGATGGGTGTGAATGACAAAGAAACAGCATTGCTCAGAGTAGATTGCAGGGTAGATCGATCTCCTGTGGGAAGCCCTTACAATTTTCTATTGTTTGTAGCCCATTTGTCTTAATGTATAAAACTTTGTCTCTCAGACAGCACTTTGGGTTAAGATTGTTGAAGGGCGACATGCTAACATCGCTGCTGAAGGACTGCTACACTACAAACCTTCAATACATTCTTCTCCCCACAAGAGCTCTGGTCAAGCTTACTTATTTTATGTATTGGAGAAATCGAATACATTGGCAAGCCACCCAAACCACTGCTCGGCCAAATACAGCAAAATCTAACAATGCAGATTTTGCTTGTGCTCAGAATGCATTTGAAGAAACGGTCCTAGGGATGTTCGTGATCAGGAGTGAATGCTGTGATGTCACTGATCCGCCTGATGATGTTGGAGTGATTCTGGAAGGCGTTACAGAACTTGAAGACCTTGGTAATGTAGGTAATGCTGTTGCATTGCTAATTGGACTAATATATGCCCTAAATCTGAGCTATCCCAAGGAACTTCGACATACCTTTGAAGTCGTCCAGAAAGTTTTCCTTGGACTGGATGGCCACAAACTGTCTCATAAGGTTCAAGCACTCAAGACAAAGCTTTCTACAGATTCACTGTTTTACAGGACTGATGTTTGTGATCTGGGATGGGGTGTTACTGTTACACCTAAGAGCCACACTAACAAATATCAGAGAGTACATGTTTTGCTTATGCATTGTTTTCTGATCAGTATTATTCATTGTTTTTGCCGGCGTCTCCATGAAGTTTTGCAGAGAAGTTGCAAATACTGGCAATGTAATGGGAAAATATGGAAACTGAAGCAAGCTCAGTCGTCATTTTCACAGAGAAGTGTTCTTGAGTAACCTACATTTATTGCTTTTCTCTATTTAATGCATCAGCCGGTATATGCTCGTTTTTGTGGCTTCTTTTAAAAAGAAAATTGTAAATTTTGTAAATTGAATTGTGCACTTTAAGCTTTGAATCTGCTGCAAATAATGTTTTAACATGTGAAAGGTTTTCAAAGTTTAAAAGTTTTTGTATCAATGTTCTGTGCTGCCTTTACAGATATTGTGTGCTTCTGCCTTTGGCTAAGTTGTATTACACTTAATATGAACTGAATTAAAAAAAAAAAAAAAAAGTTTACATTTTGTCTTTCACTTTTCACTTTTTTTCATGAACGTTACAAGTAGAATATACTATGTCATGAATATGGGTGGAGGAATAAGCTCTCTAGTTCCTGTTTACTGAAATATTTCCTATCCATGTTGTGTTCTGCCTTTACTAATATTCTGTAAACTTCAGAATGCAGAAAATCCCAAATCTATCAATTTGCAACTGTAGAATAGTATGACACCTTTTGTTAACTTTTTCTCCCCCCAGTAAATGAATTGCTCTCACCAGCTTCAGCACCGCCCTGGACCCTTCAGTTCTGCCTCCTCCCGGTCAGCCTCCCGAACCTCCTTCTGTATCCTCTTCCGGTTTCTCCAACTTTTTTCCAGCCCTTCACCATCTCCTCATCCTCCTCGCCTCTTCTGGGAGGGAGCATCACACCACTAAGACTGTTTGTTTTCATTTGCACCGTTTCTCCCTGCACTCTCAGAAATAGGGGTACAGCAGGAGTCCATTTCTGTCCCCCAAGGTACATATATGTACCTTTTTTGAGGTACATATATGTCCCCAAGCATTAAAAGGTACAAATATATACCGTTTCTTTTAAAGGTTAAGGTAGGGCTGGGCGATATATCGCATCACATTGTCATGCGCATCTCGTCAGTAAAGCCGGTTCCTTGATTAGTAGTAAATCGCCTTCACCTGCTTTCAGATGGAGCGGCATTTACTATGTGTAGTAAAGTGTTAAAATATGAGTGTTAAATTAAGTTAATGAGATAATTAAGTGATTAATTAAGTGAATATTGAGCATTATTGAAGACACCTGATGTTAACAAGCAGAATCACTGAAGGAGAAAATCACAAATTGTAAGTTACCATTAAGGCGATGGGTGTTTGCTTTAGTTGGGCTCTTGACCATTATATCTTTACTTTAATATTTACTGTTGTTTGTCCACTGTTATTGATTTATAACAGTTAAATGAACAAAGTAAAATGTGATCTGATAGTGTTGGTTATGTTTTGACATAATCATGCTGTGATCTGAAAAAGGAAACTTATTGAGATAGTTTGGTTTAACTTGTTAGCAGCAGTTTTGTGATTCTCCAGACTATGATTATCAGTACTTATAATTCAAAATATTTAATAAACATTGTTCTGATCAAAAGACATTCACATAAATTCATTTAAAACACAGACATCAATAATCAGCCTGTGAATCTCAACAATGGTGACAATAATAAAGCATGTTGCAGTGTCTGCCACCAATCACACTTATTAATGGCTCCCATCATGCATTGCGGTATGAATAAATTATGATCTGAATTGTCTATGTAATTTACTTTTCCTAATTGAATATTCTGCTCGTCACCATTGTTGAGATGCATAGACTGATTCTTGACAACTGTGTGTGCCTAAAAGAATGACTTTTTTTTGTTAAACAACTTTTAAGAAATCCTTTATATTATATCAAAAATTCTGGGCATTTATGCAGATTCACAGTTATGCTGTAACAAACAACATAAATCTAAGTCAGAAAGAAGGATCTTAATGAGTTCAGTGATCAAGTTCAAATGATGAATGTCATAATATAACCAACACCATCAGATAACTTTTTTCTTTGTTCAACTGGCAGTTATAACTCAGATACAACAGCCAAACAAAATCTAAAGTAAAAATATAATGGTCAAGAGCCCAACTAAAGCAAGCAATCATCGCCATAACGGTGGCTTACAATTTGAGATTTTCTCCTTCAGTAATTCTGCTTGTTAACATCAGGTGTCTTCAATAATGGTCAATCATCACTCAATTAATCACTTAATTGTCTCATTAACTTTAACACTCATATTTTAACACTTTAACACTCTTGAGTCTGGAGTCATATAAACTCCCAGGAGAGTTCAATTAACACATCAGTGTTGGACCTCAAGGTACATATATGTAACTTTTTGAGGATCAAAAAGCATTAAAAGTTACATATATGTACCGTTTCTTTTAAAGGTTAAGGTACAATATTGTACCCTTGAGGGTACAGCCCCAGTGACAAGCCATTGTACCCCTAATGGTACAATTATGTACTTTATTTTCTGAGAGTGTATGTAGAGCCAGCCCTGATTGGCTGCTTGAATCTCAATTTAAAAGAACGTCCAGTTCGCGGCCTTTCTTTCTTTTGGCCATCGGTGGAGAAGAAGTCATAGCACGGTTACTCATGGTTCTTACAGGACTTTCAACCGAGGAGGTCCTTCAGAAAATATCAGAAGCAGGCATAGAAGTAACCGACGTCGAGATGAAAGGACATGAAATGGACTTTCAGGCAAATGACACTTACTCAGATGAGAATAATTTATATGTCACAGCTAGACATTAAGTTTAAAATGAAATGTTGGAAAATGTGAAAATAAAAAGGATTTAATACATTTTTATTTTAAATTTGTGTGTGTGTGTATAATATATATATATCATTATAGTCAATGATTGTACCCTGTTAAAGCCAATTTTGTACCATTTTTGAAGGGTCCATTTTTGTACTGTTAAATAAAGGTACAAAATTGTCACCAAAGGTACAAGACTGGTCTCTTAAGGTACAAATCACAAGGGTACAAATATGTACCCTATGCCAAGGGTACAATATTGTACCCTTGAGGGTACAGCCCCAGTGACAAGCCATTGTACCCCTAAAGGTACAATTATGTACTTTATTTTCTGAGAGTGTGCCTTGTTTCGTTTCATAGACACAGATTTTAAAGGGTTAGTTCACCCAAAAATGAACATTGTCATTAATTACAAACCCTCATGTCGTTCCAAACCTGTAAGACCTTAGGTTCATCGTCAAGATATTTTTGATGAAAATCAAGAGCTTTCTTACCCCCTACAGACTGCAACACAACGGTCACTTTCAAGGCAGAAGGTAGAAAAGACATTGTTAAAATAGTCCATTAACTTTATTAAAGGATTTCTTCTCTTCTGTGTCAGTCTCGTATGGGGGGTTAAATGAAGTAATAGCATGTTAAAAACGTGGTGACATTCAAAACTTTAGTGCTTTTCACTCATAAATGAGAAGTCACTGATTAGATGCAATATGGTTTAAGTTGAACAATATTAAGTTCTGAGTGTTTTCTAAGCTCACGTTCCTCCGGGTCCAAACAGAGCACAGTAAATGATGAAGTGAAACTCATGTGATGGAGGACATGGGGTTATGAATGTTGCGATATTCCAAACAAATAGATTAATATTCACAAATAAATGTAAAGAGTTTCACAAAAAATTATAAAATTCACAAATAAATAAAATGAGATTTGCAAATAAATTTAATATTTACAAATGTTTTATTATTAAAAAATAATAATAAATAAATGCTACGATTGGCCAGCTCAATGTGGCCGTTATCTGATTGGCTGGAGTAGGCGGTGGGTGGAGTTCACTTATTTGTGGATTTGTCTGCACGTCAGCTAGAAGTGTTTCAAAATCCACAAATGCTTGAGGGGATTCACAAATGCACAGGAACCGTTTCACAAATGTGTGCAGCGATTTACACATGCACAGAAATCGGTTCACAAATAAATGCCAGGCAGAGTTGTGTTTGTAAAATTATAAAACATTTGTAAATATTTCATTTATTTGCAAATCTCATTTTATTTATTTGTGTATTTTATCATTTCTTTTTTTTGTGAAACTCTTTACATTTATTTGTGGATCTTAATCTATTTATTTGTGAATTTGATACATTTTTGTGAATCTCTTTACATTTATTTGTGAATATTAATCTATTTATATGGGATATTGCAACAATAATAACCCCATGAACTTCTACGCTCTGCTTGATTTTAACTTGATTTTTGATTCAGGTCAAACTGATTTACTTTAGTTACAGGGACAAAATAATGATGTTAAACTTCAATGAAAATCTGATGTTATATGAAATAATTCAAGATCCCAAAGCAAATATGTTGCAGTAAAACTGTGTGTGAGTTCAGTTTCCATTTGTACATGTTGAGTTTCTTCAACTTTGATGCACTTTACAGATGAAAGAGATTTAATGCTGATCTCTGATAATCTGCTGTGTTTTCTGTTTATTAAATGATAAATCACCAGAACGGATGTTCTATGTAATATTTGTAAATGAGGGGAATTTGAAATAAAGGCTGAATTGATTGTTACTCTTTGTAAGTCTGTTTATTTGACTGAAATCTGTTTTGTCAGCGTTGTGTTTTTGATCATTAGATGTTAATGGATAGTTTAAACTGATTCACCCTTTTCATCTCAAAATCTTAATAAATAAGTGCAAAACATGAAAATAAATATATTGAGTGTTTATATATACACGAGATACCTCTCTTTCTCATTTATATTTATAATTTTGCTTGTAAATAACTTTATTAATTCACATTGTAAACTCCTTCCTGACCAATTTACCTTTCATCAGCTTCGGCCTTTCAAATGTCAAAACTTCACAGTAATCATTTTCTGTTCAACTATTATTTTGCAATTTACGCAAATCACACAAAACTAATATTAACATTCAGACATCAAAGAGCAATAAGAATATTGAGTTCTTCACAGACAACTAGTCAAAACAGTGATTGTCCTCTTTCTCATTAGATTTTCCTTCTGCTAAACTAGATCTGTGTGTGATTCCAGTAGAGAGACAAACATCAGCTGAGTGTTTCATTCATTTCAGCTTTATTCACACCTGAGGTCTGACGACACCAGATATGAGGCCGAGAGCAGAACTCACACTTTACTCCAGTCAACGTCTGCTTCATTTCTCCACACAGATCACTCTCATCTTCACTGTTATTGCACAGGGGAAAACAGCGCATTATTAACAATACACACTGATCTTGTAATGTTGACACACTAATCTGGGGAAATGAGAAACTCTTTCCATTAAAAACAACCATTCATTTGATGAAACTTTGTACATGTGAAATAAAGCTAATAATTGATATTTTGAATCGTAGTGATTGAACCAGTCAATGTCTGTCAGTGTTACTCTGAGATCAGAATCAACGACTGGAACTAACCTTTATTAATATAGATATAATATATACTTTCACAAAGCATTTTGATTTAAAACGCTTTTATGGCAAATGCCGCTTTAATGGTCATTCCAACACAAATAAATAAAAAAAAACGTTTATCATGAATGAAAATAACAGTCAAAGATCAACAACTGAAGAAACATGTTCAGACTGAAACAGGAACAAGCGTTTATTGACCATAAACTACAATAACATGATTAAACTGTAATAAAACATGTGAATTAACAGTGAAATACTGGAGGTGACAGTAGATTAATGTTCATTTTACAGTTATCTCTATGATTATACAGATGATGTGTTATTCATCTCACATTATTGATTATAATAATCCTGTGAGATCCAGCAGTTTTAATCAGATCATCTGAAGGATTTTAATAACACATTGTGCACAAATAAAGTGTGTGAATATCAATAACGCTGATAATGCAGTAACACACACAATCAGTTACACAGCTGGAGAAATGACAATTTAGTGTGAGTGTGTGTGTTATGTAATTACACACTTCTGATAAAAATTCAAATGTGTTAAATGGTTCAACATGTATGTGTGTGTGTCAGTCAGAGTGTGTGTGTTGTTTAATGTGACACAGAGACACTGAAGATTTTGAAAAACCATTAAATCTAAATCCAGCACAGAGGGGTTCAGTGAATGTGGTGTTGAATGTGTGTAAGTGTGTGAGTGTGTGTGTGTCAGAGACGCTGTAGAAGGACAGAGTGCCGGCCGACACGTCCACAAACACTCCTACTCTCTTACAGGATCCTGGACCAGCAGAAACAGCAGTGGAGTTATTATTGTGCCAGACAGTGAGTCTGTGATTAGAGCAGCTCAGACTCCAGGACTTCTCATTCCATCCAAACACACTGTCATAACCCCCTCCTTTCCTCTGGATTCCTTTATATGACACTGATATACCAGCACCAGATCCACTCCATTCAGCCTCCCAGTAACAGCGTCCAGTCAGACTCTCTCCACACAGAACCTGAGGATCTAACCCATCAAATCTCTCTGGATGATCAGGATACGACTGACTCTCTTCCACATTCGTCACCTTTCTGTTCTCCTCAGACAGAACGAGACGAGTGTGTGCTGTGTTTGGATCCAGTGTGAGATCAACGGCATCTGAACACAAGAACACACACATTACAACAGCAACACTTACAACAACACACACTAAAACTGTGTTTGAGGACTTACATCTGTGTAGTCTTGATGTCATCATGAACTCTTTCACTTCTGAACCGTGATCCACACTAGAAAACACACACACACACACAGTTGACATTGGCTTGCATAGAGGAACAAATTAATTCCTACAGTATATCAATATTTTAACAAAAATAAAATAACCTTAAATAATGTATAATTACGACACACGTCAAGCTTTTTTGAACTTTTTACACACGAGAAGCGCATTCAACTTGGACACTCAAGCGGTTGCCGTGGTAACAAACAACACCAGTGGTTGCCATGGTAACAAACAACACCTGCGATTGCCATGGTAACGAACAACACCTGCTTGTAAAGTGAATGATCATATCCTGTATCTGAGACTAAATCATTAAATATTGAGAAAGCAACAGAATATTGAGTTTTTCTAGCGATGGCGTCTCAGTCTCCACTGGGCAAGAGCAAAATAATAATAATAATGCGGTT